>APFE030840786.1:207754-243352 GCA_000404065.3 Pinus taeda | reverse complement strand
CAAAACGGCTCCGGAAGTTCAGGACCCGAAAAAAACTGCTAAAAATAGTAAATTGTGCTACAATTACGAAAACTGAAAAAATGAAAGAGACAGTTGCGGGGGTCCAAATGGGATAGATGGGTGGCCACCAACATCCACCTAGATCACTTTCATTGCTGATGATATAAGCTAACTGAGCCTCTCTGTACAATCTCTTGCTTTCACCTCCAAAGATCGGGACAGTGGCATATGACAGGTCATTCTGCAATGTCCCACCCAATCTCTTAATCCATCCTCTAGAAAGTAACATGCCAAACTTGGGGGTAGCATCTGCTACCACAATATCCATCATCATGCTCTTCATGGGCAGCTGAGACAAGGTGATGGCTAGGTCTTTGATTAACCCCAAACATTTCACCTTTCTAGAGTCAAAAGAAAACAAGTCATGATACGGCCTAGTGATGTCCAGGCCCAAATCATCCATGACAGCCTTGGGCATTAGATTATGGATGGCACATGTGTCCAGTAGACAATTGTGAAGGATTTTGTCATGAATAGTCAAGGAGACATAGAATGATGGGGAATTGTCATCAGAATGCTCAATCATTGGGCTGAGGACAACAACTGGTTTGCCATCTTGCAGATTCACATAGTCATTAGGTGCCTGTGTGGTTTTAAGCTCAAGGGCCTCAAGGATGGGTCTCTTAAAGGATTCATTCTTCATTAGTTCCATCAAAGGTATAGATATTTTCAGCTTTTGGATTTCTGATTCAAAACTGAAAGGAGAAGGGAACTTATCAGGGCCTCTTACCTCTGGAGCTGGAGCTTTGAGAATGATGGGATTAGCTACTGGTCATTTTTGCTTGTTAGTTTGCTGCATTGTAGGGATGGTATCCCTCTGAACAAGGGTTTGCTAGGCAGTATTCACCTTGGACCTTATATTGTATCTGTGTTGGTCATCAGTTTGTAGAACAACCCCACCATCCCACTCTTGGCTGTTTTGGTCCTCAGATAGTGACTCTTCATATGCAGCCAGGGTAAAAAAAGAGGCACTGCCCTTGTCTTCCAGACAATTATCTCATCGTCTTCCTCATACTGATCTTCATCCATGACTACATTCTACAAGGGGGTCTTCATCCTTTAGTCTTCATTTGCATCTTTGCTTCTTTGAGGAACTTGCAACTACTCATTAGCTTTTCTGTATGGGTTTGGATTTCTAAAAGTAAAGGCATTAGGAGCTCTTCCTTTCCCAGAGTGCTGTTCCATCTTTAGCTTAGAGATTTCAGAGGCTAATGATTCTATTATCTTGGTTATCTTATCTAACTTGGGATCTGTAGATGATGAAGATTCACCCCTCTGTCTCCTTCGATCAACATGTCCCTTGAGTTTCTTTACAGCCATGACGTTGGATTTTACCTCTAAGGCTGCATCCTGCATCTCAGCCAAAGTGGCACATCTTCTCTCTCTTAATAGTAGACATAAGTCAGAATCAAAAGCGTTGGCATAGGTGAGTTTAGCAGAGGTAGCGTTGGGCTTCACTTCAGCTGGTATCTTGCTGAACATGCGTTAAACCTTTTATTGAAATCAGATAGTGACTCACCATTTTCCCTTTTCAGGTTCCCAAACTCAGTATGGTAGTAGAGAAGATATTTCTTATCCCCTTAATGCTTCAAGAATACATCATCTAATGCTTCAATATCTGTTATAAACCTCGAGGTCAATTCTCTGAACCATTTCCTAGCCTCTCCATCTAGGCTTTGGACAAATACTCTCATCCATACATCATCTTCACTAATATCTAGATTATCAGCATAGCTATAGAATGATTCAAGATATTCTTTAGTTGTAATCCCTTCTATCCCAGTAAATTTAGGCATGTATTTCTTATATTCTGCAGTAGGCATAACATTCAAAGAAATGGGTAGTATTAGAGGTCCATACCTAGTAGCTATAATTCTCTCCATTTTGTTGGGTGTTTGTGGGCCTGCCATAGCTGTGGTGGCTAGCAAGGTACTGGAAGTCTGAATGACAGAGGGCTGAGGAGTGACTGATAAGACTAACGGAATATGATGGGTAGGAGGCGAGGCTCCCTTTGGGCTTACAACAAAAGGAGAACCCAAGGAATCAGGAGCTTTATATATCTCTAAGATTTTTCTTCACTGCTAGTATTAGATGCTATATTCTCAACACGTGTTTGTTCTATTGCAGGATTTTCTTGAAGATGTATAGAATATTGTTTAGGTTTACTTGAACCTGATGCTCCCTTCTAGAAAGCCTTTCTTTCTTTGATGATCTTTTCAGGGTCAAGTACTGGGTCAGCTTGTGACTTCTGAGGATTTCTCCGAGTATGCCTTCCAAACTGAGCCAGAATTATAGAGTGGAGTCGCCAAGAGGTTCGTCCTCTAGTAGAGTCACCAGAAAGATGATTACAACCAGAATAGTGTCCAGAATTTGTCTATCATCAAAGATGGATCTGTTTCGTCTCCCAGGGAATCTGAGCTTCAATTTCCTCTCCCCGGCAGCGGCGCCAATTATGTTATCACCCCAGGAAACTCTCCTAGGTTGCAGCTCGAAGATGCCTGGTAACATATAATCTTCAATATTGTTCTCTGAACTATTGGAATAAATAATGGTCTGGATCAAGTTGGATAACCACTTTGACTCTGCTATTACTCAAGACATGCATGAACACCCTCAGCCTACAAGGCTTTAGACCAAAAATGCTCAATAGCTTGTAGCTTAGGTGAACGAATGGAGAATACAAACCATACCAGCAGATACATACATAAACATATGATGGCCAGCTACAGAAAGTAAATGAAACTTGCAAATCTAATACATCAATGCAGAGATAAGATGACAGTTATCTGGAATTAGACACAAAAGAGACCTGGACGGCCTGTTCAAGTGCAAGGTTAGAATAGAAGAGAAATTGGGATATTGAACATATGACAACAAAAGAAACTTGTATTATTGATGAATGAAGATGAGAAGCTTGAGTAGCAAAGTCTTTATAGTCTCCAGAAGTTGAACCCTGATTACATCTTACTTTCATCTATTTATATCTCTTCACAATTCTCTTGAGCTTTTTAGGGTTCGAGGTGTCTTAATCTATCCCCACTGTCTTTAACTACCTGATTGCATACAAGGACACAATTTTCCTTCCATCAGGAAAATGGTAATTAATTCTGGTACAGCGCTACCTTGTTAGGTGGCTGGCTTGATTGTGTTAGTGAGGCTCCATGACTGTTTAATTCTGTTTGCTTGCATCATGCTGTGTCCTTCCTCGTTCGGCCATACTTTCTGTTAATTCAGTTCAACAGCCTCACTGTCACAATACTAACAGAGTCAACCACCTTCCTCCTCGGGTAACTGGTAGGAAGTAGAGTATGAGGTGTGTGGGCAGCTGGACGTGCTAATTAAGAAGAACAGAGTAATGGCAGGATAGCGGAGGACAAGTGGGTAGCTGTTGTATGAATTAAATCGGACGGACAGAGTAATGGCAGGGTGGCGAAGGACAAGCGAGAGTGATCATGAATGAGGGCTGCAAGATTGGAAGAAATGGATGGAGGGGATCGATTGCATGAGGCTTGCGGTCTTTGGCAGGAGTGGAAAATTCCAAGTTGTTGGATCTCGATGGACAGATCGGATGGCTATCGGGAGGAGGAGGTGCTCGAACAATAACGCCCAGGGGGTGGTTTGGTTTGGGTGGTTACGGTTTTTATTGGGCGGTAAGCGGTAAAGGGTGGAGTCTGCACGATGCCACTCACTGCATGCCACGTAGCAGAGGAGGAGAGAGAGAAACCACCTTTATCGAGCGGGTACTCCTCTTGCTAGTTGCCCACGTGATAAGAGCGACAACCATTAGATCTAGTGGGAGTGATCTAACATCGGAGATCGATCGAGCATGTCTCGTCGATTGAGTGAAACATGGGTCGTAAGATCAGTGGGAGAGATCGATGGTGGAGGGACACGAAGGTATAGGATGTCCTCAGGAAATGTGCAGAGGGCGAGTATGGATGGAAAGGTAAGGTTTTTCTGGGTTTTGGGTTAATTTATTTAGGGCTAAAGTGAAAGAGGGTTTTGTTATGAAGTGAGGGTCGGGTTAAGATATGAGTGGGATAGAATGTAAGTGGAAGAGTGGGGAAAGTGGAGTGATGGCCCGTGTGGGGGCCCTTTCCAGGACAACAAAGCATACCACCTTCTTCCTTTAATCTTCAAACTAGCAATGCTGCACCTCAGGGCTAGCAGGGCCTACAAAGTCAATTGTCCACTTTTCGAAGGGCTGCAATCATTTGCGTATTCGAAGGCATCTCGTCCCTCCGTGATGGCTTACCTGTTCTTTGACATACATCACCAGCCTTACAGTGTGCTTTTGAATCCTGATGAAGGGTTGGCGACCACAACCCTGCGTGGAGGATCTTTTGCACGGTTGCTCACCCTACATAGTGTCGTCTTGCAGCACCCCCATGCACGTCTGCAAGGATATGACTTCGTTTAAATTCAGGTACATAACTTCGCAGTATCTCATCATTGCCCATCTTATATGGGTGCGATGACAGAAAATTGTGCCGTGCGCACCACCAGTTCCTTCTTCTGCTAGATGGAGTAATCTTTCGGCGCAGTTCCAGTCGTGAGAAAGTGGATTATGTTTTTGAAGTGTCCATTTGCTATGCGCACAACAAAGAGTTGTGCGTCATGTAATCCTTCCTCCAAACTAGTAGGTTCCTCTCTTGTCTCAATTCGTGATGAGTGATCCGGTCCCATGTTTAGGCGCCCAGGCTTCACAACGACCTCAAAATCATATTCTTGGAACAATAAGAGCCACCTGCATATTCGCCCCCCCAACACAAGCTTATTGACCATGTATTTCAACGCAGAGTGATCTATATACATGTTGAAGTGTCCCCCTAGCAAATAACGTCGATATTTTTAGAGTGCGTACACCATAGCCAATCCCTCGCGTTCAGTTGTGGAATAGTTCTTTTCTACTTTAGACAATCTATGACTTGCGAACGCAATAGGGTGATCCAAGCCCTCTCCACCCCCCTGTGTTAGTACCGCTCTAGTGCTATACACAATCCATCAACGTGGACATGAAACTCCTTGTCCCATTTCGGGAAGACCAGGATCAGTGCAGAGGCCAACCTTTCTTTTAGTACATCTAGGCTTTTCATGCAGTCATCATTCCAGCAAAACGTGACATATTTTTCCAACAGCTTCTCCGTCAGTGCGGTGATCTGGGCATAGCTTTTGATGAACTTCCTATAATACCCCGTATGTCCCAGGGTAGCGCGCAACTATTTGACACTTCATGGTGCTTTCAAATTCAGAATCACCGCAATCTTCACGGGGTCTACCATTAGTCCCTGTTTGCAAACCACATGTCCCAACAGGTTCCCAAAGGGAACGAGGAAAGTACACTTCTTGAGGTTCAATGCGATTTGGTGTCGTCAGCAGGTATCCAACATCAAATGTAAGCTCGCTAAATGGTGCTTAACTAATCGAAATACAATCCAATAATCCAGATAAACCTCCAGGAACTTGTGGATATATTCCTTGAATGCTGCAACCACTATGCACGAAAAGATGGCCGATGCATTCTTCAACCCAAATGGAATAACAAGTATTGAAAGAAGCCACACTTAGTTGTGAAGGTGGTCTTGCTCCTATCTTCCGATGTGATTTTGATTTGGTGGTACCCTAAGAACTCATCAGTAAAAGAATATGCTTCTTTCCCACTAACATTTTCCAATACTTCATCTGTGAATGGAGTTGGGAATGAGTCATGTACACACGCATCATTCAACTTTCTGAGATCCACACATATTCTTATCTCGCCTTTCTGCTTCTTTTCCTGTACCACCATAGGGCTTACCCAATCAGATTCTTCCACCAGCTCAATGATTCCTACTGTGAGCATCTTGTCTAGTTCTATGCAGACCTTCTCTTTGTACTTCGGATTCAAGCAGTAAGGCCTCTGCTTAACTGGCTTTGCATCGGGCTTTAATGTGATCCGCATCATTCATAAATCTTTGATGATCACTTTTAAGTCCGTGATCTTAGTTGGGAATAGGTCCTGGTACTCGCGGAGTAGCTCAGTGACCTTATCCACCGTTGCATCATCCCAGTAGTCGCCGAGCGTTGCGTACTTGGGTTCAACTTCCGTACCAATGTTCACGTGCTTTGTTTTTGCCGGCGCGGTTATGTTAGGGTCTTCAATCAAAGGCCCTTAAACCTTGCAATAACCTTAAGTTTTTGGAATGTTAACTTTTCATGGATCCTCGTCGTCTTCTTCAATTTTTACATTATAACACACCAGCGCGTAGCTCAGCTGAGTCGCCCATTCTGGCTGAATCAATTTTATTGGCTCTTGTGGTGTTTTAAAGATATCTGCTTTTACTGCTTGCAACGCGTCATCAACAGTATCCCACCAACGATCCTCAAACGTGAAGGTTAACAGGAACCCTTCGCGCAAGATATCCCATTCACTCGTCGCATGCCAGAGCTTCATCTCTATATACGAGTTCATGAGTATAACATCTAGGGTATGACAGAATAGGTGCACCCACTAAGGTTGCAGCTCTTCCCCATAGACCTTTGTTCACTTGGTGAGGTGCATGCACAGATCATTCCGCCATCATACTTGTCTTTTAATCACATCTGGGGCTTCCCAAACTGTATGCGCATCATTCTCTTTCATTCGCGCCAGTCCTCAAGGATTACTTGGTGCGTGCCCCACCACCTTGCGATTGTAGTGTGTAGTGCCCATTTCAAAGCCTAGAAACGTTGCTATTATGGCACCTCCATTTTGAATCTATTTAGGAAGTCATCTACCTCACTCAACCTATCATACGTAGGCAGATCCCTTACCTTCGTTGATATGCAACACAACGATCTTGTCATCATGTTGCAGTTCAGCGTGGTTACCTCGTGTAACCGATTTTTCCATCGCTCTATCTATTCGTCCGAATCCGACATACAAGAGCTTTCGCTCTCCCATGAGATTTGTCCATCTGCGACAGGATTTACCTAGTCTTGCTCTCACACGGTTATCTTGTAGACGCAGTCCAAGTCATCATCTTTTTCATAGTCACGCACTGGCTCCGTGTAGCGCAATCATTTTGCAGGGTCCAAAGGTACGACTACGTGCAGGGACTTTTTCTCAAAAATCATCTTGTGCTTCTTTAGGTTTATCACCCCGTTCATGTCAGTGGTCCAATCTATTCCTAATAGCACAGGGTAGGGATTGCTATCATCAACAATCTCTATCACTTCAAAATCTGCCAGCGTGCTTGCTCGTTCAATATCTATGGTGATTCCATGCAATCTTCCCATAGGTAGGACCTTTTGCTGGTTCTCCATTCGCAGATGGATAGGAGACCATTGCAGCGTAGGCCTTCCCATGCACTCCCACGCCTGCTTCGGAAAAACGTTCGCATCTGATCCTCGGTTGAGAATCACTTGGTCCATCTCATATTCCCCAATCTGCGTGGTCAACCTCATTTCTCTTCCCATCCTTGTTGCACGCTTTCCAACATTCTGGACTACGCACGGTTCTCCTTGCGCGGTCCCAGTGCATCTATTTATGAGTTCCTGTAGTCCCTTTACAACCTTGCTGTCACGCAGCAGCTTCATGCATGTTTCTAGGAACGTTGTGAGAATCGATGGATCCATTTCTGGCTCCGGTCTGTCTTTGCTTCCTAAAGTGGAGGCATCAACGAAGCTCTTCCTTGCTTCCATGAAGGTTTCCTTAGTGCGCTCCAAATCAAACTCTGGTTCTTTCATCGGAGCCTTGCGAACCCAAGTACTATCTTCAGGTTGCTTACCTTTGTCATCCCCTGTTGTAATTCCACTTCAGAGCACAATGTTCACATTAGGGTCTTCCTCGCGTGGCTCAGATCTCATCATTTGCAAGTTCTGAGTCGGGGGAGGTTAGAGCGCTCCCTTATTGCAGCCTCGCTATTAGTGTGGGACAATCCTCAGTCTCATGGTCAAAAAATGTACAATACAAGCATGATGGACGCGTCAGATTCATACAATCATGGGCATAATGTCCTAGCCCTCCGAAATTGTAACATATCAATTTTCCGAAACCTCTTCCAAGTCCTCCTCTACCTCGGCCTTGTCCACACCCTTGAAATCTGGTTCGCGCCATCCCTGCATTCTAGTGAAGGGGTCATGTTTCAGCCTGAACTCTGTAGGTGGGAGTCCTATCCATCATCAGTTCATAAATTCTACAGGTGCGCTCATCATGTCCCACGGATCTACATAAATTATAGAACAACAGTTGTGAATTCTGCGTGTACTTCTGCAACAAATGGTAGTTGACTGTAGCATGCTTTCCTCTTATTTGACAAATCGTGCACCACAACGCATGCTTCACGCTAGGTCCTGCTTGTACCTTTGGTCTTAACGGCATTGGTCCTCCTTCCACGAGGTAATTCATGAACACTGGGCAGTGGTCATTGTCATGACCCCGACCCTTACATTTAACACACCATACCTCGTTGCGCACTTCTGGGCAAGCTGTCCTGTCTTGTTTCAGACTTTGCATCTCAAGGCACAAGTTTTTCAACTGCGCATGGATCTGATGAAATCCCAGGTTAGGATCCTTTATCGGGGTTTCATGTAGCCTCATCGCGATCTTCAAGGCCTCAGCCTGAGTTGTTAGCCTCTATTGGACAATGCATTCCTTAAATGCGGCATTAGTGATGCTACAAACCATTCGCGGTGTTTTCCATCTATCAAAGTCATATTAGCTTCGTGAATTGTGCACTTCAGTCTTTGATCCAACTCCCAAGGAGTCTCACCTGGTAGCATTGTGATCTCCTTGAACCCAATGATCGACTGCGCGTTTGACCTCGGCCTGCTAAATTCTCTATTCAGCGTAGTTTGGATATCTGCAATCCCCGCGTTCAGATTGTCATCAGAATGCTTAATGTACCAGGTCAGCACGCCATCTTGCAGAGTGCTAAACAACGTTGTTTTATTTATATTGTCATCCGTGACTCCCTGCGCTTCCCATACAACTTTTATCACGAACCAAAATTGGTCCGGATCTTCATTTCCTACTCCCTTGAACACTGGCAACTTTATCGCGTTTGCCATATGGACTTGCAGTGGTGGTGGAGGTGGTATGGGAGAAGATGGGGGTTAAGGCGATGAAACTGGTGGTGGTGTGGGTGGGGGTGGTATGCACAAAATCCTCTGCTTTATCAAATTGATCATACTTCTTGGTGAGACCTTCGTGAGCTCTTCCTCATTCCCTCGCGGAGGTGAAATCAAGGGGCTAGTTTCTAGCTTTGCACTACCTTCGTTTCTGTAAATTCTCCCACTTTTCATAGCTCCAAACATCAATGTATTCGCATAACCCGCTTTTCACACAGTAGCATTTTAATCCAAGTGTTCAAAGACTTAATTACCTCGCAGTCCTTTGAGGAAGCGTCGCTTTGCCTCACTATAGATGACTTGAAGTATCTACCGCAAATTCAGTAATGAATCCTCCTATAATTTGATCCAGTGATCAATAGTGCATGCGATATTATCCTTCGATGCTTCCAATCTACGCATCAACTCTGGGGTCCACACAATAGGTCTTTCGAGCTTGCACCTTCCTTGGCTATTTGCTAGCTTCACGATCCACTCATATAGCTCAGTAGGGAAAGATGCGAAGACAGTTTCGTGGATCTCTGTGTATAGGTAACAGTCTAACCACTCTTCTTTTGATAGTCGTGGGTTCCTGTTCTCTTGCATCGCGAACTCGTGAATCTTCCTATCCAACCAATCTTCATTTTCTTTCTTAGTTGGATTCCACTGATACGATATCAGATATCTCTATGCAGATCCCGGTCCCAACAATGAAACCATTTTTTGGCTTGTTAAGGCCTGACTCAGGTTCAGAGTTAATTAGCCAAACAAATCCCTATACTACTGGCCCTTTCAACAATAGTCTGTGGAGCGCAGACTAAGGTCTCACCCGAAGTAGTATGGGGGGGTGCTGGAACCAAGTTTCCGCACTCTTGAGATGTCTGAGGGGTTGATCTGGTCCAACTAAGAGTCTCTTCATGCAGGTTACTTCGCACACTTCCCTAGCCTTCGCACCCTGATATATTTGCCTTCGCGCAACCTTAACCAGGGGCTGTGGGGATTTCGCACTGCTGGAGTAGCAAGATGCACTATTTCCCTAAGTCACACCCGAGATATTTACCTATCTTCTTATAACAGTTAGTTATATTTATGTAAACAAATGCCTTGTATTATATTTACTTATTCAACACATTCAGATGAGTTTGCACAATGAATAAACAATAAACTTGCAATTCATACCCAATAATACATAAAACAGGAAAAGATACCCAGAATTATGGTAAAACTTATCTTTTATTAATTCTTCCCATGGTTACAGACTCGACCTACCCTGCACACTCAGCTACAGGGTTCTGCGCACTCAACTGCGGACTACTAGGTCTCTGCGCATTCAGTTGCAGATCCTTCTCCTACTCTACAACCCAAAGACATGATTTACACTCGACTCAATGCTTCATCAATTTCTTAGACTCATCATGCTTCCTTAGATAGGTCCATTTATTACACTTAGAGCCTCGCTCTATTTATACAATCCCATGGTTCTCAGACCATGGGTAGATCTTTCAAACCGACCTTACATTACAAAAACAAGGGCGGACAACCTTATGACTCTACTATGACTTCGCGCTCTGTGCCCACAATTCGTCGAGTATTTACAATGGACTTAGTCAAAACTTAGGCTTTATGCTCCAAAACATGCCTTGGGGGGATTCCACGTCCAACAAAGGGTGTACTAATAAATAGAAACAACAATTGGAAGAGTTGCTATAAACATACATGGATGTGTTCCAAGATCCTAAAGGGCTGCTGCCCAAGAGGGAAGTGGAGCATGAGATCCAACTATTGCGAACTCTCCATTTCTAAACATTGGTTTGTATAGGTACTATGTTAAAGAAGTAGTTGTAGTATCTATTGGAATAGGGTGTCATTCTATCGAGTACATCACCATGTGGGTCACCCATCATCATTGTGCCAAAGAAGGATGGGACTTGGAAAATGTGTATAAATTTCTAAATGTTAAAGAAAATAATGCTCAAGATGTGCCACCTGATTAGAATAATGATTTGATGGATCAGTTGTAGCAAGAAAAACACTTCACCAAGTTGGAATTAAAGTCTGGATATAACCAAGTTTGAGTGAGAGAAGAGATACCTGGAATAACACCTTCAAAACCATGCAAGGTTTGCATGAGTGGTTAGTCATGCCATTTGGCCTATGCAATGCACCATATGCATTTATGAGGTTAATGAATGATATATTGTGCCCTTTTATAGATTAGTTTGTTATTGTCTATTTTGATGATATATTGGTATGCAGTCCCACCTAGGAGGAGCACATCTCACATTTGACACAGGTGCTAGAGACATTAAATAAGCACCAACTGTTAGTGAACCTCAAGAAGTGTGAGTTTTCATAATAGTCTTTGGTGTATCTAGGGTATGTGGTAGGTGGATGAGAGATGAAGATATATTTTTCTAAGGTGGAGGCCATCATGAAATGGTCAGTGCCTACAAATGTTTATAAGGTTATGATTTGTTGGGGTAGCATAGTACCTAAGGAAATTGATAGCCTCATTTTCAGCAATATTATCATCACTCCACGCCATAAAAACAAGTGGAAAGAGTTTCTAGTGGGGAAAGGGTCAACAAAGGGCCTTTGAGAAGTTAAAGAAGAAGATCAACCAATAACCAATTATAACATTACCAAACTTGTAGTAGCCCTTTGAAGTGGAGAAACATGTGAGTGGGTCTACTATGGGAGCAGTCTTGATGCAGAGAGGAAGACTTGTATGCTACAATTCTGGAGTATTTCATGGGGCAATTCTTAACTACCCTAGCTACAGTAAGAAGCTCTATGACTTAATGCAGGTTGTGAAGAAGTGGAAGCACTACTTGATGGGCAAGGAGTAATCCACATAGATCATTAACCACTACAATATATGCAACCATAGAGTAACTAGACATTAGGGGTTTTTACAATAGTTTCATTTAGTGATTGAGTATAAGAAGGGAAACACAAATCCGACATGCTTTTAAGGCCACCCATATCAAATATCACAACTTTGGGAACTATGATGCACATGGAGCCATTCATCCATGATGCATAGAGAGATACATATTTAGAGTATGGGGACTTTAATGAGGTGTTTCATTAGTTGCAGAACCATAATCATATGTATGATGGAGACAAAACCGTTGAATACCATCTCCAAGATGAGTTAATTTGCATGATGGATAAGTTATGTGCTCATAAAGGTGAGTGACTGAAGCTAATTAGAGAGGCTCATACCTCCAAGGTTGCATGGTACTTTGGTGTAGGGAAGACGATGTCCAACTTGTAGAGGTATGTGTTTTGGTCCAAGATGCAAGAACAAGTAGCTAGGTTTATAAGAGGATGTATGCTGTGTTGTACCGACAAGCCTAGTGATAAGAAATAAGGTTTGTATAATGACTTATCTGTGCCCACTCATCCTTGGGAAGGCATTTCCATGGACTTTATGGGAGGTTTTCGAACAATCAGGAAGGGATATGACTACTTATTCAAGATAGTTGACAAGTTCAGTGAGGTGTGCACTTTGATGCCTTGTAAAAATTCCATTAGTGGGAAAGAACCAATGAACTTTGTTCTTTGAAAAATTCAGGGTGCATTTTGGGATAGCATGGAGCATCATTTTAGATAGGGATAATATATTTCTTAGTACATTCTAGAATACATTGTGGGAGAAGATGAACATGAAGTTGAAGAGGTCGACAACGTTCCATCCACCAACATGTGGGAAAACAATAGTAGTCAACAGGACTTTGGTGCAACTTTTGAAGGGGTTAAAATCAAAAGCATCTAAATACCTGATATGAAAATATGGTATATATACACTACTCTTATATCAGAGAAATCTAGTGTTCTACTGGTGATTCCCCATTTGACACTTGTTTTGGATATTTTCCACCTTCACATTTGGATATTGCATATGGGTAGTAGGAAGAGTGAGGGATGATCTTATAGGTGATGCCTTAAGGGCAAAGAAAATTGTTGAGAAGATTAGGCAGATCCAAATATAGGTACATCAAACACTACAAAAGTCATAGGAAAAATACAAGGCCATGCATGACCAACATAGAATACAAAAGTCATTCAAGGTGGGAGATAGAGTATGGTTACAATTAAACAAGGAGAAGCTATACAGTCCTAGTATGAAAATAAAGGATCTATGATATATAATCCCTTTGATATACTTGAATATATTGGAGATAACACTTACAGACTCATTCTACCCTCATACATGTAGATGCACTCAGTGGTGAATGTAGAGAATATGAAACTTATGAACCTTCCATGTTAGATCAGGATTAGGAACAAGTCTTACCTTTTGTAGAGGATCTGACACTAGATGCTCAGGTAGAGTTGAAAAAATATACAATTTTTTTGAAGAGGTACCTAACTACAAGGCAGGGGAAACATGACCATTGGAAAATTGGGTTGAAAGGACAACTTCCAGGCAAGGTTAAGTGGTACACCCAAGAGAAGGTTGAGGAAATATTTCCTCACCTCATTTAGTAGAAGATTTTAGGTACCAAAAGCCTCCCAAAATGGGGAGGTGTGATCTAGATTGGATCATTATATTATTTTCATCCATATATATGCTTTGAGAGTGTAAAAAGTGGAGGAATTTAGCTCACAAGGCCATTTTTACCAGTGGGACCAAGTTTGGAAAATTGGGGTCTAAATCATTCTAGTAGTAGTTTGAGGCATGATATGACATTTTTTTTGGGGTAAATTTTTCCACTTAAGCATGATTTTTTTTTCTTATTTCAACACATAAAGACCTTTCCAATGGCACAAGAATAATCTCAATCAAAGTTTGTATGCAAAAGTTACACCACTTAGAAGTTGACCTTCCTGTTTTGACCACCATAAGTTGGGAGGATGCCATGTCAACCCCCATTACTTAGTGAAAAGGGGATAGACACATGATATTGCTGAGTAATACTATAGAAAATTTTATATGGTAGCTCTAGTTAAGATTGAAGGAGTCAAACCTAACCACTATTAGGCTATCGAGCTGTTTTATAACTGGGCCACTAGGAGGAAAATGGATTCCATTCTTTTCAAGTGCATTTTATTATAGATGAACATAGTAGTAAGGAGGGATAGGAAGAGAGAACAAAAAGATATTAGATCCCAAGGAGGGGGTCACACACCTTAATTCTTTGTACTTTCATCCATTTTTTATTAAGAGAAATGTAGGAATTTAAAGGGTAAGTTCCTTAGATAGAACACCAAAGGACACCTATCACAAACAGATCACAGATCAATACACCAATATTCTTGACGTGGTTAAAACCCTCAAAGAGGGAAACAGTCCATGACCTGAGACAACGTGCCCACTTCAGGCAATTTATTAATAAATAAACAAAATTTACATAAGCTTCTCTCATGAATGGTCACCTTACAAATGACCCTCCATGCGCTTTAAATAGAGATCATGGACCAATTGGGTGTTAAGCCATGGATCAAGTGTCGGTAATACCAAGGAGAGAATGAACCATCGGATCACTACATATCGTGACCGTCAGATTGTAAGTTACAAAAGTACATAGTAAAGAAACACACTTTACCTAACTCTACACTAAACCAAGTTATACTTAACTATTTCTTATGTGTCGGAATATCCTAACATCCCCCCTTAAGAACAACTTGGGATAAGATTGAAGGATGTACAAATATGACACAATCGGAGAAGGAAGGAGGCATTAGAGCCTATCCCCCCTTAGTGACAACTTCCTGAACTCCAACCATAAATCGAAGTTTAGTAAACTTTGCCTCTGTGAGAGCCTTTGTAAAGATGTCTTCAACTTGATCATCTGTTGAACAATATTGGACTTAGGGAACATGGTCATGAATGAGATTTCTGATGAAGTGCATGTGTAGTTCAATGTGTTTGCAGTGCTAATGTTGGAATGGATCTTTGCATAGTTGAATGGCACTTCGATTATCACACCAAAGTGTAGTTAGATGTTGCTGCTAAAAACCAAACTCTGACAGGATCTGCCGAAGCCACAGGGCTTCCTTACTAGCTTCTATGGTGCCACGATACTCTGCTTCTGCTGAAGAAAGAGAAATGGAACTTTGTTTCTTGCAAGTCCATGTAATAGGTCTATAACCAAGAGTGAAGACATAACCGACAGTAGACTTCTGATCATCAGGGTCACCAGCCCAATCAGAACCAATGAAACCAACCAATAGAGGAGATGTTTCTGTACTGTAATGAATCCCAAAATGAACTGTACATCAAGCATAACAAAGTATTCTTTTAGCTAATTTCCAATGAATTTCATGTGGGTTTTGCATAAACTGAGCAATAAGGCCCACAACAAAGGAAAGGTCAGGATGAGTATGGGTTAGGTACAAAAGTTTTCCTACAAGATGATGGTATAAGGTAGCATCAACTTCAGGGGAAGTACAAGTGACTGAAATTTTGGCTCTAGACTGAAAGGGAGAAGGGGTTGGATTACATTCTTCCATGTGAAAGTGGCATAGAAGATCACATGCATACTTGTTTTGGGAAAGGGAAATACCTTCCTTGGATTGCAAGACTCAAAAACCAAGAAAATAATGCAAGTTTCCTAAGCCTGTCATTTCAAGATTCTTTTTAAGGCTGGACTTCACATGGTGTATAAGGTTGGGATCACTACCAGTAAGGATAAGATCATCAACATAAAGAACAAGAATGATAAGAGACTTACCCACTTTCTTGGTGTAGACAGTATTGTCAGAATGACACCTAGAAAAGCCAGTATCTAAAAGAAAGCTATCCATGTTGGCATACCAAGCCCGAGGGGCTTGCTTGAGACCATAAAGGGATTTCTTAAGCCGACATACAAGGCTAGAGTTTTTTTTATAAATCCAGGAGGTTGTTCCATATAGATTTCTTCATGCAAGTCCCCATGCAAGAAGGCAGATTTAACATCCATTTGATGGACTTCCCATTTGAAAGAGGTAGCAAGGGAAAGAACAAGACAGTTAGAGTTCATTTTAGCAACAGGGGAGAAGGTTTTAGTGTAGTCAATGCCTTCAACTTGTGAAAAACCATTAGCAACAAGGCGAGCTTTATGTTTATCAACTTTTCCATCTGTTCCATACTTGGTTATGTAAACCCATTTGCATCTAACAAGTTTTCGTCCCTTTGGAAGAGGAAAAAGATCCCATGTATCATTTTCCAATAATGAACGATATTCTTCATCCATAGCTGCGTCCCAATCTGGATGGCCTGAAGCTTCTGCAAAGGTGTCAGGATCATAATTCGTTTGAGCTTGAGCCAATAAAGAAGAGGCTCTATCGAACTGAGAATGTGTATGTCATTGATTTGTAGGATCACCTGCAAGAGCACCTGCTGCATCCTGAGTAACACAGACCCATTTTGGAAGCTGAGGAGCTGAAGGAGGATCTTGAGAAGGTGAGGGAGGATTTTCATCCTCGCTGTCATCATCTAAAGAAGAAATATTTTCAGAAGTAGACGGGATGGAGAGAGGTGGCACATCCACCGAACTAGGCTCGTAGGCCAATATATTTTCAGCAAACTTTACATCTCTTCTAATGACAACATTTTTGGACTTAAGTGGAATAAGTCTATATCCTTTAACATCTTCAGAATATCCAACAAAAATACACTTTTCACTCTTAGGTTCTAAAGCTTTATGTTTCTCATCTGGAATATGGGCCCATGCTTCACTTCCAAAAACAAGAAAGTGACTTACATCTGGTTTAATTGAGCTCCATGCTTCTTCTGGAGTGATATTCTTTAAAACCTTAGTAGGAGTGTGATTTACTATGTAATTTGCACAATTAATTACTTCTGCCCAAAAGTTAAGACTAAGTCCTTTAGATTTAAGCATACAATTAGCCATTTCCTTTAAGGTGCAATTCTTCCTTTCAGCTACACCATTTTGTTGTGGAGTATATGGAATAATATGTTGCATTTGAATTCCATACTCAGTGCAAAAGTTGATGAATTTGTTGTTAACATATTCTCCGCCATTATCAGATCTTAGCTTAAGAATTTGATGTCTAGATTGTTTTTCAACAAAGGCCTTAAAGGCCAAGAACATGTTAATACTCACTCTTGAGTTTAAGAGTATACCCAAAGTGCGTCTGAGAATATCAATGAAAGTAAGAAATACTTGTAGCCAGAGAATGAAACAACTAGAAGTGAACATAAATCACTATCACAAGCTGTAAAGGGGCCGAGGTGTCCAAGAGGCACGTTTTTCAAAATCTCGATGATGTTTTCCGAGTACACATCCAAAACAAACACCATCTCTGCAAGATACCATAGGAAGACCTGTCACCATATTTTCTTTACATAGATTTTGAAGGGAGCGATAGTTTAAGTGATCAAATCGCTCATGCCAAAGCTTGCTCACTTCATCATTATGAGCAACAAATACCGAGGGAAGAGTTGATGACCCAAAGTTGTTAAACTTATACAACCTTGTAGAATCATCAACAATGCTAGTAGCTAAAATTTGTTTAGGATATCTTAGGTCTTTAATTACAACATCGTGAGTTGAAAATTCAACGGTTTTACCTTCACCTGAATGAGTTATCTGATATACAGATATAAGGTTGCAGGATAAGGTTGGATCACATAATACATCATTAAATTTACCATTATCTAGATGAACAGTTCCAATCCCTACAACACTAAGAGATCTATCATCACTAACATATATATTTTTGTGTGACAATCATTTAAAGAAGAAAACATGGATTTGTTTTTGGCCATGTGATAAGAAGCTCCAGAGTCAATGAGTCACTCATGAGAATGAGAAGAAGAAGATATATTTAGGTCATAACCAGACCGAGATGATTGAAAACCACATGCAGAAAGTGTTATTCCTGAAGATGAAGTTGAAGTTGAAGAGTGCTCCAAATGGATGTTATGCTTCTTCATTGCTGCTTCCAAGGCTTCCATATTCTTAAAGCATTTGGATTCTAAGTGGCCATCTTGATTACAAAGTTGCAATGTCTATCAATCTTCTTCCCTTTGTTTTTATTTGCCTTATCATTTTGTTGAATTGATTTTTTATTTTGACACTGAAATTTCTTAGGACCCTTGTTTGGTTTAAGACCATTCTTTTTAGGATACTGCTTCTTAGGATTCTTTGAATTTGGTTGTTGCTGGGAAGCTAAGGCATTCTTAGAAGAGTTTCCAAGATTAAGAAGACCAAGATGTAAGAGTTTTTCTTGTTATCTTATTAAAGAATCACAAAAGGCATCAAAAGTGGGGGACTTGTAGTCTTGTCCTTGAGAAATAAAGGCTTCTCTAGTAGAATGGAAGGTGGAAACAAACACAGAGTAGGCTAGTCCCAACTTAGTAAGAATGGAATAGATAAGGCTACCATATTCTTTTTTAACCTTAACACCTTCCAAGAGAAGTCTAAGGGTCTTGAACTTGGACAAAAATTCTTCAATGGAAGAAAAATTATTGGGGTCCAATGTAAGCAACTCATTTTCGAGTTGATGGGCTCTAATTTCATTTTTAATTCCAAAAAATTTAGTGAGCTGTTTCATTGCTTCATTAGGGGTATAAAGTTCTGCAATATGGAATCTAAGGTCTGGAGAAATAGACATCCCTATCAACCCACGTGCTTGATATTGCCTATTTTCCCATTTGGCTACCTTATCTTCATATTTAGGTTTAGTTTCTTGGCTTGAGGCTATTTTGTAAAGGCCTTTACTTCTAAGTAAATCCATAATGTAGGTCCGCCATTGGAAGTAGTTGGTGTTGTCAAGAATAACTTGACATGGACTTTCCATTTTAATAGAAATTGAAGCTGTAGATGTTGAAAATAAATGTTCCAATGGAAAGATCTCGAAAAATTAGGCTGATTAAAAAAATGGCTCTGAAAACGACTTCCAGATGAAGAAGTTATGGCTCTTTGAAGAAAGTTGTTGAAGATGCCACTGAAGTGTGTGAGTGTGTGGAAGTGAATGATAATGTTATTTTTTTTTTTAAGTGAGCTAATTAGATTATGTTTGGAAAGGGGGTGTGACCCACTTTTATAAATAGGTGAAAGTCATTTTTACAATGGTACTTTATGAGCTACCCAATAAATTGTAACTTAAATAAAAGATAAAGAGACTTTAGAATTATAAGTCACTCACTTTTTATAATGGGTGAGAACACTTTTACATAAAGTAACTTTAAAACATAAGATACATGTGCGTTTTGAAAAAGTAACTCAACAAAAAGAAAGATTTGAACTCAGGAATGTTTTTTTTAGTCATTGAAGCTTTGGGGTGCGTGCTTACCTAAAAAAGCTCTTTTTGCCTACAAAACAAAAAAACACACATCCTAACACAGACATACAAAAAAAATACACCTTATGGCTTGAAGTTAGCTTTCGCCAGAAACTAAATATTTTCCTCAATGTTTCTGATTTTCTGAGATCACAATAAGGCGCGGAAGAAAAATGAAAGGTATAGATTTGGTAATAAGAAAACAAAGAGCTAAATAAACTGAAATAAAAAACGAGATGGATAATTAAAACTGCAAATAAACACTGTATACCTCGAGATCTTAAAAATGACGTAGCTAGGGCTACCATAAACCTTTTTTCCTGAAACAAAAGGGGTTCCTCACTGAAACAAATTCTCCTAACACAATAGAGCAGTCCTCTCAGCCTGAAAGCAGTTAGAAATAGTAGATCTAGGAAACAACAATCACATGCACTTGTACCAGCTTTGGATTTGGATCACCAACGGATGTGGCCCTCAAATAGCTCTGATACCATGTAGGAATTTACATGGTAAGTTCCTCAGATTAAACACCAAAGGACACTACTCATAAACAGATCACAGATCAATACACCAATATTCTTAACGTGGTTAAAACCCTCAAAGAGGGAAATAGTCCACGGCTTAAGCCAACACGGCCACTTCAGGCAATTTATTAATAAAAGAAATAAAATTTACATAATCTTCTCTCATGAGCGGTCACCTTACAAATGACCCTCCATGCTCTTTAAATAGAGATCATGGACCAATCGGGTGTTAAGCCATGAATCAAGTGTCGGTAATACCGAGGAGAGAATGAACCGCCTAATCACTACATATCGTGATCGTTAGATTTTAATTTACAAAAGTACATAGTAAAGAACACACTTTACCTAACTCCGCACTAGACCAAGTTATACTTAACTATTTCCTATGTGTTGGAATATCCTAACAAGAAATAAAACGGATCAACCTCACCTTTCAACTGGGTTTTCTCCCAAAACGGTTTCCCAAGATATAGCTTTTCTTTTTGTTTTCTAAGTTGTGAGTCCTTAGATGACTGCATGCTTGACCTTTGGCTTGAGAAATTGCGACCTAGGGGAATATAAGCTGTCAAAATCACCCTAGGATTGCATCTAGCCTGGGCCACACCATCCCTTAACATGGATGAATATTTTCCCATGGAGTTTCGAACCGGTGACCTTCACATCATGGAGTGCCCTAATGGTACACCCCATCACTGTCTATTCTATGCCCCATTGTTTTCCCAAGATATACCTTATGTCAATTGTGGTCTGCGATTTTAAATTCATTGTTCTCTATTTTCCGCACAATTATAATTTGCATGCATACACAATAAACAATAATTAACAGATCGAGGAATCTAAAGAGAAATAAACCCTCACAGTGTAGATTTCAGATTTTCTAATATATTTTAGTAGATCTTTTCTGATGTACTATTTAGTGGAATATCCATGATAGTTTACAGATCACACACACACATTATTTTGAAATATTAATTTTCAAGCTAGGGGTGGTAGGAGTGGCAAGAGCTATTTATAACCTTAGAGGAACAAAACTTTGTTCCTATGCATAGAGTCTTGAAGTAGCATTCAACAATGTGGCTAAAGTGTTCGCTTTGTTGCAAGGTTAAATCTCACAATAGTTCAAAATTCCTCTAAGTTGACATATTTAATTGGATTTGGTTTTGGAAAGAACACGACACGTGAAATAAACCTTGTACCTAGTCTCTTTTTTCCATGTCTCAAGAGAACAAAAGATGGAGATAGACCGCTTAGCTAACTAGTCTATAAAAGGAAAAAATGAGTTTACCCTGATCAACCACAAGGAATATGCATCATCTATACCTTAACCATTTGATGCACTCAACAAATTGCAAGGTTATGAAATGACACTTGGGTCATTGCATCTTGTTAATTATGGCAAAGCCTGGAGTTGGTCAATAAGACCACTCCATTCTCTTCACATTCTCTTGTCCTGCTCATCTCTTTTGATGATTCCATTGCCATGGCTTAGTGGGATGTTGGTGGGATAGAGTATATGACTCATGAGTTTTGAGTGATGTCATGCATGTAAATAAGGATCAAATTTTGAATATTATGCACTCTCATCAATTTTGGCTAGGTGTTTGTTTTATCATTTGCCTATTATCTTCTTCAGGGATTATATGTTCTCTACAATAGATTTGTTTTCTATGTGGCTTATTCTCATATTTCTCTATTGGCATTTCCCTAGTTCCCCTTTGGTGACATATTTTAGTGTTTTTTTTGGCTATTCTATGGTTTCGTCGGGGCGTCAGTTACATTTTGGAGGAGTCCTTTATTTTCTATGTTGAGGTGGAGATTTGGGTGGCATGTCTCTGGGTCCAAATTTGTTTTCCACCAACATGGTAAGTGTTGGAACCTAGAGAAATTGTAAGGATTAATTGATTTTTGTTTCTACGCCTGAGCTATCATAAAATTATGGATTAAAAAGAGATCATATAGATGAGGTAAGCTTTGTAAACACACAAAGATAGTATTAGAATATTAGACAATGGGATGAAGGATTTGTCTGCAAAATTCATGGCATTGGAAGGAAATTTTGGCCATCAACCCATGGGAGAAGTGAAAATTGAAGTTGTCATGGAAATTCTCATTCAAAAAACTCAACATATTTTTTCTTTGGAAATGGAAATCATAGAATTAAAGCTTCTCTTAGCAAGAAAATTCACTCAATGCCAAACCCTCCCTCCACGAAGTGGGAAACTGTTCAATTCTTCCACTTCATAGTTGGAGATGGTATCCATGGATTCCTATGTTAAGGAACAAAAAAATCAAATTTCTCATTGATAGTAATTAATGAAATATATTGAAGTTGACCTAGTAATGAATGTAGCTACTTAAGTGTGAAATTTTTTATCTTACTGATTTTTTAAAAAAGTACCTGAAAATTTGTCATTTATTAGGAACTTCTTGATCTCTTTTCTTGACAGGGAACAAAGTCAACCTCCTAGGGTCTATTTCGAGGTTGCCTCTATGTCTTTATAGAGGTGGTACACCTCTATTGATCACACTCTGGTATGCATATAAATTTAATATTAAATTTAAACATTTAGTGCATGCACCTGTCAGTGGACCAAATATTTTTCAAAGTAAAAATGAAATGGCATCAAAATAAATTATGTACTCACAAACCCATTCCACATTGTCATCCATAAACATACATGGGGAAACATATTTGAAGCAAATTCAAATAGAGAGAAACATAAAGTATTGGTTTAGATACTCAAAGAACTATAAAATGATTTCACACATTTAAAATCATAAGAGGGTAGGAAAACATTCATGAGACTTTTACTTCTTATTTGAAATTAAAGTTTCATAATTACAAATGACATGCCTTCCCAAAACAAGCTCTAAGTGAGAGTCAAAAGAATAAATTACAGACTTAAAGTTTTAGAATAAATTCAAGTGCTTAAAACATAATCATAAAATTCTATTATTTGAACATAAAATAAATTAATTCATCCCTAAAGGACTAGAATTGGGCTCATGTGGACCAAATGGTAATGATAAGGTAATTAGAAGAAACAAAGAAAATTCGGTCAAGGACTGACTTTAAAAAACTTACAACAATTCAAAAAAGATGAATGATCAAAGACTAAGAAGATAATATGGAATTGCTTCAAAGAAAAATAAACACTCACAAAATTGCAGAAGGATCACAAGTGCAATGAATCCTCTCTTGCTTGTAGCTATTATAGAATAAATTTACATCGTTGACTCCTTGATTGTTCATATTCCTAATTGTTTAGGCAATTATTGAGGGTTAACAACTACATTCAAGAAATTCTTGAGCCATTCTTTAAGTTAGTCCTTCATGGGTGGCATGGTTATGTCTTGTTGAACTCTCAGAGTAAATATCTCATCTTCTATTTCTTTAGCATCCAATTGAAGTTTCAGAACATTAGCCAATTGGTCATTATTGTCATTAACGAACGTGAATAGCCATTTCTTAATCCAAGATTCTAGAAAATTGGCCATATTGTAGAATTAACTCCCAATGATACTTTGATAAAATCGAATTACTATTTTAAAACATCTTTGGGAATCATCATGAAGTCCCTAATCATTCAGGGGTATTTGAGATTATTAATAATCTTAATGAATTTGAAGAAACTATTACTTGTGCGGTAATCAATGTATGAGCATTAAACAAGAGGATCCTTGAGCATCTTAATTCTAGAAGACCATCTTGCTTTGATTTGGTTAATCCTATTTGGAGTGAGAAAGCTTTGTTGTTGTATTTGGATCTCACTTAGAGAGTTTATTTTATTTACAAAAGGTATTCAAATAATTTTCAACAAATTTCTAATCATTCTCAAGGTCCTTTCATAAATTTTTAGGAAATGGTTTAATTCTCTGAGATAAATTTCTCAAATGGAGAGAAATTTCCCATGCTTCTTCTATAAGTTCAAGTCATTTGTTAATTCTCATAGCAATGTTTTTTTTGATTCCTGTTAATAGCTACACTACTTTTCTAATATTCTGGGGTGTGTTGGGTGTAACTACTACTTCAAATGCTTGAATAGACAATGGAGTCATGAATAGGCGTGTTGGACTAAGGGATTATTCAAGCTCATGATTCCTTTTCATCAGTATCAAATTTCCATCTTCTCACTTTGTTACTAAATGAGAAATATATGCCTTATAGTTTGATGTTGTTTCAAGAGTTTAGAAGGTCCAACTCTTGAAACATCTATTTCACTCTTCATTTGACTCAATAGCTTCTTCTTTCTTATTTTCACCTTTTCAAACTACAGATTCTTAGTAGATTTATCTTAATGGGCATCTTACATGGTTAAAGATTGATCTTCAAATGAGATAGGCTCTTCAACAACTAGTTCTTTCAACAATTTTATGGGCTTCAACTATTCATGTCATTACCCATTCTAGAACTTCAATACCATATACTTATGTGTCCATAGGTCCTTCTACATTTTTTGACCCTTTTTTACTTGAGATTTTACTTTTAGATAATGAAATGACATGTGAATTTTCAAGGGAAGCATGAGGGGGTGGCTCTTCTCCATCACCGTCACCAGAGTGTTGGTCATTAATGCCTTCTCTAATAGAAATTATTTCTTTTCTCCTTTGTGTAGAAGAGGAACTTCGACCAATCTATCATGCTTGAGTGGGATGAGATCTTGAGGGCATTTTACCTCTTTGATTTGTTCTTCCTTTGGTTAATATGCATGGGAGAAAATTTGTAGTTGAAGGGATTACCCATCAAAGTGACAGTCTTTTACATTGTTATGATATCAATTTGCCTTCTTTCGAGGATCATTTTGCAACATGTCTGGAGACAGTAAGTAGGCCTAAGATTTCAGATTTGTCAATAATGAATTTGTTTTCAAGTTTGTAAATGATTTGCTATTAAGTAGGGTTTTGTTTTTTCCCATGAACAAGGACATGCAAGAAGTTCAATTAGTGGAAAAGATGCTTGCATGGTTTCATTGAGTTTTTGATTTTACCTGATTAAGCAAATCATAGTTTAGATTAGTAGGTAGGAGTGCTTGCCAATAAGATCACAGTTAGAGCATCCTTTCAAAAGTTCTGGTTTTCAGTTGTTTTGGTTCATTTTTAGTTGAGGATTAGACTCAGTTAGAGAGCAGGTCACAATTTGCAGGTTGCAAGGTAGAGCTTTGGGAGCAGCCCAATGGATGAGGCACAAGGTATATGGTTTCTTTGCTTCCTCGCAGGGAGGACAACATCCCCATTGGAGCCAATTGTTAGCACCTTGTTTACATTCTCATGAAAATCAAAATTGATTGCATGAATTGACTCTATGTTTATTTATTCTAGTTACTTTTCCATATGAAGGGAAAACTATGTTAAGCCAGGTTAAGTAACTATGAGCTATAAGGCACATTAATTTTTTGAGAAGAGTGATATTTTGAGGTTTTTGGTCATTAATGACCATTTCAAATACTAAGCAATTTTCACACCAAGTTTCGTAACCAGAAGCATTGTAGTTTTCATTCTTTACTGGCGCTGCAAAGTCATTTTCCAACACCTACATGATTTTTTCTGTTTTAGTAATTGTTTTAAAACATAGTTTTTGAAAATATGGAGATGAATTTTGGAAAACAAAAAGATGTTTTTGGAGGGAAAAAACCAATTAACAAAAACCTCCCTAAATTCTATAAAAATTATCATGGTTTGAGATATTCGAATGTATATTTGAGGCCTATTTTTCCAGAATTTTCGAAATTCTATTTCCTATAAAAATGCCAAGTTAACAACTGAAGGCCACCTCATTAAATTCGACTTGGGCACAAAATAAATGGATGGCAATCAAATACACATACTTAGGCAACACATTAGTATTCAAATGCACAATTGTGGTCAAGGATCAACTCCAATGTTCGAGACTTTTTTGCAACCAATTCTAGATTTACTTTTATTTTAATTTATTAGTTGATTTTGTTTTCCAAAAAGATAGAGACAATTGGTTAATTATATTTGTGTATATATTTTATGATTTGTAATAGATCAATGTTGGAATTTTATGGAAAAATCCTTGTGTATATTGTAAATTCTTCAAGATCAATATAGTTTTCTCTCTGCAGAAGCTTGAAAGGTTTCAGAGATTCATGTGTTATTGGTTTCTTGTTTGTCCTCCTTCTACATGTTTGTTCTCATTTTTTCTGTTCATATGTTCATATCTTCAGTATTTGAATATAGTTGTAATGAATTAGATTTCATGTTTAAATGCTCAGTCTCATAATATTCAAATTATTTAAGCATTTTCCATCTGATTATTTTTCAAATTATTCTATTACATCCTGATTTTTACAATTTGAACAACGAACCCAATACTTTTCTTGCCTCTATCATATATGATCATAATATCTAGAGTGTTGCAAAAATTCATTTCATGAGTTGAATCCATGCCCAATGGTAATACTTCCCTCTTCCCAACCAAACCTAACACCCTTTTTATAATAAGTCTGGTCACTAAGTATATTATAGATCTATTTCCATTGTGACCTAGGGCAATAGAATTGGTGAGAGATCCCTCTCTAGATTGGAAATTCTAACATCCAATCCTAAAGTGGTTTGAGGTTATCTCTGTATTCCTCAATGAGTTTCCTTCCATAACTAAGGATAATGCTTGAGTGATAACAAGTACAATGTGTCGCTTCTACAACACCCTCCAAAACTTCACTACACTCAAATTTTGGAGCCTACAAACTATCACACCAAATGTTTCTTTGTTCATCAAGTGTAATTTCAAGTCATTCCACATGTTTCAGGTGCTCTTGATCATTCCTAAGTGTTGTCGCATTGTATAGAACATCTCCAGTGCACTTCACAGTTACAATACCTTTGTTTGTTGTAAAAAAACACTTTTGGTCGCAGTCACACAAGCTTTGTTTATTGTACTTGGAGAGTGTTTGTAAACTTGCGTTTTGATGTGTATTTTTCATTGTTCAAGTCCGTCTAAGTCTTGTTGATGAGTTAGTATGCATCACACTTGATTTCATATCTAAACTCATTGTGTTTGCCCCTTGTTCTATCTTGCAGACTTCAAAAAATTTGGTTTCACAAGTTAACCCATTAAGGCTAGGAGCGCATTGGCACACTTTTAAGCCTTGATATGGACTCCTTCATTGTTCAAAAGTGTGCCCTCCTCCATTCTTGACCTTGTTGAGTGCATGAGCACACCATGAAGACCTGAAGCCTCATTGCTTTGTCCTTCAATAGTGCACCCTGTGCTCTCCTTGGCTCACTTGAGTGCATGAGTGCACCCCAAAGCCCCGAAGCTTCATCCCTTTGTCCTTCAGTAGTGCCCCTTGCTCCCTTCCTGTCTCCCTCGAGCGCACAATGCACTTGGGAAGCCCAAATTCTATTCCTTCGTCCTTTGGACCTCTGCCCTGCACCCTCCCTTGGGATTTCTCTCTCATGTTAAGCACATGAATGCATCCCAAAGCCTTGAAGCTTCATCCTTTGAGCCTTTCGCAGTGCACCCTTGTACCCAAATGTTCCCCTTACTTTTCTTGAGTTCACTGTTAAGTCAAGAACATAAAATTTGCATGAGACATGTTAGAATAAGATATTTTATAGGATGATTCTTGATTTCCATGAGTGTTTTTAGTTGTAGGTATTTCTAAAACAAAATGGAAATGATGCATGAAGAGATTGGGAAAAGAGGGAATTTAAAGGAAGCATTCAAGAACAAAGAACACATTGAAATCTTGATGATCAAAGCAACTCAAAGGACTCCATATGATCAAATGCCCTTTGGAGGGTGAAGACATCGACGATATGGAAGACACATGCAAGATCAAAGATACAAGTGGCATCATTTTCACCTACCAAGAAAGTCCATGTGATCTGTCACTATAAGTCCTAGTCATCAATGATAGTGACTTGTCATTTCCTCACCACCCAATGATGTGGAAATCACGATGCAATGATGTAATTATTGTAAAGACAAAGAAATAGAAGTCTAAGAGTCATGTATGGACAAAAGAGCCATGTGAATAAGTCCAAAAGAAATGTAATTCCAAGAGTCAAATGTAATTCCAAAAGTCATTTGGAAGTTCAAGAATTATAGAAGTCCAAAGGTCATTAGAAGTTGGAAAGTCAAGAGTGATTAGGATATGAAAGGTCATTCCTCAAGATATTTAAGGGGCCTCACTACTCAAGCAAATGAATTATAACCTTGGATTCTCCCACAAGGCATTAGAGAGATAGAGATAGTACTTTTGGGGAGAAAGTAGTGGCTCTAACACCACTATTAGAGCTAGTGATGTTCATTGTACTCATGTATCTTGGGAATTTTTCCTAATACTTGAAGCCATTTGGCCAACACATTTTCATGCTTAGATCATGGATGTTTTGAGACTACTCTTTTGATGTTTGTGGTTTATGTTGGCTTCCTAATGTACTAAAGTAATTGAACTATTTCGATGACTTGGGTGCTCAACTTTTCGGGAATGAGTTGTGATGATTTTAAAAATCATAGCATCTATGAGAACTATTTATTTTGACATCTAATGATTCTTTCTTGTTCATGTGCATGCGTCTCCAATATATTAGTACTATTACTTTTATTTTAGAGGCTCACTTTCTCTCCCTTGAAATGAAAGAACCTTGATACATATATAATTGAATAGTTCACAAGGAACACTCTCTTACTCATTCAAAAGCACACACACACACTACTCTGTTAGGTTAATTGCTTAATCCAAGGAAAATCTCTAATCTAATGGCATCTGGGCCATATTTCCAGATAGAACTCCTACACCAGATGGTATGAGGTCTAATTGGGACCTCATATCGGGGAGATCCCCTGTATGTTGGAAGTACCCAACATCGTCAACATGGGGATGGCATAAAGATGCCCAATATTGGGCGGACCATTGGGGGATAAAGGAAGAGGTCATTTGTAGAATACATATAATATTAAAAATATTGTTACATAAAAATTTGAGGAGAAATTGTGATGTGATATAGAGTTTGAAGGAAAAAGGGAATTAAGATATTATAAGGAGGTGATCAACCTAAATCTTGAAAATCAAAGTATCTCTTTGTCCTAACTAGTTTAAAGAAGAAAATAAACATTGTAACAAATTCCCATGGGTTCCATAATGAAACTAGGCATTGGTCAATTCCCAAAACACAATGGGATGAATGATTCTATCATATTTGCGATACTAAGAGGATTGAAGATAAAAATCACTTTCTCTTAGATTGTTTAGCAGATACTCAGATTAGATCTAAATTTCAAAATATTTATCACGCTACCAACCGTCTTGAGCATTTAACTCAACAAAAATATGGCGATCTTAAAATGCTTCCCTTAATACGTTTTGAGCATAGAAAGAACATTCTGAATAATTCCAAGAAATCTCTCACTTCCTTAGCTTCAATAGACCATATTCAATCTTAGTGGGTGTTAATCATCGTCATCACCACTTATGAAGGGAAAAATCTTGAAGATCAAAATTCTTTGTTTGCATTTTGCATTAGCAAAGATTCAACTCTCTCTTTGGTGTTGTGATTATGTGGAGGAATGGTTAGCTTTGGGATTCCTTCAAATTATAAACATGTGTCTTTTATGGATGCCATGAAAACAATTATACTCTTATGAATGCTTTGAAGCTTTCTACTCCTAATGCTTATGCAATGGAGCATGTTGGTTAGGTGTTGATGGTATATATTACAATGTAAAACTCATTTAAATTCATTTTTTTATTGTAAGAAAGATATATATTCTATTTTCCTTCAAATCGTGAAAATAAATAGAGCATGGATACTATAGGATTTGCTTAGACGAAGGAAACAAGATCTACTATAGGAGATATTCAACAAGCTTCTTTAATAAGGTAGTTCACAGAAAAAAAAATAGTCAAAGGAGTTTTCCCATAGGGAAACCATACAGGGACAAAGTTTAATAACATAGTTGATCAACATAGAGAAAAATAAACAATATGGTGAGTTTTCCATATAGGAAACCAAACTTGCCATAGACCAGAGTTTAATCAACAAAAAACGGAAAAAGGAAATTTAAATTGAGTGGGCCATACACAAAATACATAACTAGAAAACCTAAAATTAAGAGTAGCGAGGAGACTCCTTTGTAGTTGGATTGGAAAATATATCAATGGGGTTGTATTTTGAGTTTCCCACAAAGTTAGAGATGAGAACCACCATGCTTTTCTTCCAACTAGGTATGGAGGGTGACAACAAGATGAACTTATTTTTCTAATTTCTCCATGCAAACCTTAAGATCATGGTGATATAATTCTTAGGCATGAAGGGTATGGACCATGAATGTTTGCTCATTTACATTTATTATATGAGAAAGATCTAGTTCGTATTGGGTATTGGCCTCCTATATCAACATTGTTTCAAAAGATTCACTTGGTTTGAACAAATAAATATGAGATCTCTTTGTGTTCTAAGGGGTTTTCATTACGCAATTCTAGAGAATATTTACTATTAACAAGTATTTGAAGAGGGCCCTTAGTTTAGGGAAACATGAAATTTATATAAATCAATGGTTTCCTGAATTTTATCTTAACATTATGTTAGTTACTAGAATGAATATTTGGGTTCATCTTCCCTTTTCCACTACATTTCTAATATTTATTAGTTTTTAAGGATATTGGAAATGTTTAGGGCTCTTACATAAAATTTTATCTTGATAGAGATATCGTGGGTTTATGCACATTTTCATACATATGTGTGATAGACCTTAGAAAATGATACTCACAAGGAATATTTTTAAATATGCACATGTTTTGGCCTAAGAGAACACAACATTCAGGTATAGAGTATGCCATCTTCTTGGACATTTACAAGCTACTTATTATCAAATGCATATCTTTCAAATTTACATCCATTCCTTCGATTCTGTAGGGTGTATATTTTTATATTCTTAAGAACATGCAATCAAGAGACAAACTTATGATTCAAATAATGTGCATGTGTGCAAAGAACAACTCCTCCAACTATATGCTTCAATAATAAATGTCTTAATATGCGTGTATTAATTGGATCTAATTTGGATGGTTAAGAGAAAATTAGTACTCTTGTAATTTAAGTTTAAATTCCATATATATATATATATATATATATAATATATATATTATATATATATATATATATATATATATAGATATATATTAATTGAAGCTGATAAAATACCAACAATCTCATTTTCACTTAAGTGGTTGATGAGTAAGTGCATAAATATTCCATATTAAAAATCAATCTCAACAAATTTAACGAGGTGAACCACTATGATATGGAACCCTACCCATGGCCTCTTATCTCTTCCACTTAAATGTGAAATTGATATTATTACATTGGTTTTCTTAGCACTTATAAATATAAACCTCAAAAGTTCCAAACATTTCTATCTTAGATCTCTTCAATGACATGTTTCTAAGAAATAATAATGTGTGAATTGGTACTTTGATTTTGTACCTTTTTTTGAAAGTGGAAAAACTTTTCATAACTTATCACAACCCATTGTTGTTCTTGGTTCTTGTACTTATAGTGATATTCAATATATCAATTAGCTATTTTTTCAATCTTGTTCTTATCTTCTTGTTTATCTTTTACTCTTTCTATTGTCTTTGAATGTCATTGTTTTTTTTAATAAATGATTATTGATAACAAATTTTAAAGAGTTGTATTATATGCGATAAGTGTCTTTCAGATGAGATGCCAAGTTTTTGAGGAGTATCATATATTTCACCAAATTTATCAATGTTATTTGCACGTAGTTGTATATGTTTGTAGAATAATGTATGATTTAAATAAGGAAGATTATAATGAAGTATAATTACAATGAACTTCAATAGAGTTTAATTAGTGGAACTATTCACTCAATACATGCTGTTGGAAAATATTTTTCCTATGCAATTACTACCGAAAACATTTTCTTAACATTTAATATGGATCACAAAAGCCTAAATTCAGAAACTTTAAATTCAATCAAATTCCTCAAAGTTACTAGTTGCTATTATGTTTGGTAGTTAAACTATATTTCATCTAGATATTTTAGTGACGAAGAAAGACCTCATAAGATTTCATTGGGAAAGAAAAAAATTCTAACTACAATGGACAACGTAACCAACCTAGCTTTTGAACATGTCAAACATCTTATATTTGTTATGAGACAATGAAACACCTTTATGGAGATAAATAAAAGAGAATTTAAGTAATCATTTTCACCATCCTTTCAATGCCATTTAAAAGAATTAAACTTATTATTGACTAATGAATAATACTAGCATACCCCTGAAGTAGGGGAAGGGAATTCCGAAGAAGAAGAGGTTAAATTTTGATTATATATAAATGTATTGAAAGAAAAATTAACAAGTCATTTAAAACAAGTGTTTCACACTAGTTAGAGTTATACATACATACATGTGAGGTGTGTGAAAAAACAATAAGACTATGAAGGCTTGAGAGAAACCATCTTAAGTCCCGAGGAAAATATTGCATTTTTCTTATGCAATAGTAAGTAGATAGTGATTTCTATTACAAAATTTCAGCTAGCTATCCGCTACATTCACACCTCTATTTGAATAGACCAAATTTCATATTTGTAAGGCCAATTTCGTCTCTTGATATGTTGTGTTTGCACTTCTAAATTTTCCATTTAGCACATTTGTTTATGTAAATATGAAGTATTTCTTGGTGTTTCATCCTTTCCGTATTAGCTGAAGGACAAGTTCTTTGGGTGCAGATATGTATATCATGTCCATATAAGATTACAATGTAAACATCAGATGCCATTTTACAGTTGGCGCTGAGCTATTGGATTGCCTTAGACAAGGATATTAATCATCTCCTTAAAAACATTTTAAAGATATAGAATAGAAAAATATATAAATAACACAGACAAATAATAATAGGAAATATATTTTACTATAACACAGTAAAATGTTACAACAACTAAAATCCAAATTAAAAAACATTAATAGATGGTTCATATAAGTAACCCAAGCACAAATTTTAACAATTTTGAAAAGGATATTAAATTGTTGCAGCAAGCTAGATATGTTGAGTGACATGCTAAGTGGTGAACATAGTACAAAAATAAATATGTTATTTCATGTTCTTTATTCATAAGGCGAACAATATAATGGGAATTATGTGAAACAAATTCAAAGTTATTCTAAAGTGATATTTTAGAGTACAATATATAAACTAGGAAGGTCACAAAAAAAATTAAGTTACCATATCCACCATTATTTATGCATCCAAGTTTATAGATCTCATATCCAACATTGTAGAATTTAAAATATAGGTAACTAACACGAAACAATAGATCTAGGACTTTATCTAGATGTTGTATACACACAAGATTCATAGTCTACAAGCAATGAAAGTTCAAACACATAGAAACTCAGTTAGTTATTAGTTCCAAGTTGTGGAGGTGTAGTCCAATTATGAAGACATCTTATATTAAACTATTATGTAGGAATGAAATAAAATATAAGAAAAACCAATGAAAAATTACTTGGATTTATGGTGGTTATAATGTCCATTCCATCAAAATTACAAGCCATAAATGAGGCTCCATTCTTCTGGTAATAAATATTAAAGGCATATGAAGCATGGGAAGCAAGATTATCTAGTTCATAACAAGGTTGGATTAGTTGAAAAGGGGAACAATCCACATTCCCATACCCACAAGACTAATCCAAATTCTTCTACAAGTCAGATTCTTTGGCTAATGGAGAAACTACAGACGAAGAGGTTCCATCAACAACCTTTAATCCCCCCCTAGTAGAGGCATAGGGAAACCCAATGCCACTTATATCGACATTATAAACCTTGGTCTCGTTAGGATAGAAGAGACCCCAATTTTTTTCTAACTCCAATCTAGGCTTTTATTTCTCGTTAATGAGGGAAAAAATGTATGTATCAATCTCCTGGCCAAGCGTCAAAGGAGTTATAGTGTTGCTTATCGCATGTCTGACAGGATTTCCATTATAAGTTGCAACATTTTATAGAGTTTCTATGGGCTCTTTGAGGCCTCCCTTGTAGGCATTACACATCAATTTGTCAACCTTATGCAAATGATACCAAATGCATGTATTACATAATTTGATGAACTATGATTATAAGTCCCCTTGATTGATGGAAGAAATACCTTTCAATGGTGTATAAGAATCCTAGATTAAATATCTTAAAACCCTAATTTTGAAGGACATCGTTAGAACTCAGTTTACAAGCTACGATGATGCATGATTTCATAGTATATGTAGAGTGATGCCATCATGATTTTTCCTATTTTAAGGTTGTGATGATCTTATTACTGCGGTAAAAAAATAAAATGTAAACAAAGCTTCCTTTTCTAGAAGCCTCGTGGTTAGTATCTAATCCAGATTTGTTGAGATTAAGCTTGAGCTCCCCATATCCCGGGCCTCCTTCCTCCTATAGTGGATCCATCCCACTCATTATGGATCTCTCTCCTCCCTTCATGGATCTCTCAAATTCCACTCCCTTTGTAGGTTTTAACCCCGTACAAAAATTACCTACATACGAATTCTCAAACACAGAAAATAAACAATGCAAGAGCATAACACATAAAACACATATACACAGAGATTTTCCCCTAGGTCCCAAAATCGGGACTACCAGCTTGATTTTTCATTATGTTCCTTTCAATGTTACAATACATATTTATACATGCCGAAGTATCCAATACCATGGACCGAAAACCATCGCATCCAAAACCATGGGCCAAAAAACCATCGCGTCCAAAAAACATGTGCAAAAATCATGCATAAAACCATAGGTGGGTTCGCCCAACCTAACATAGGGTCCAAAACAAAAATTTTCTGGGGCTATGGGTACACCTCAAACCCCCTATGACTCTGCCCCCCCCACTACACAAATCGCGCAACGAAGTGGGTCTCCACCCCCCCTCTAAACCCCTGGTTTAACTACGTGGGCTAGTCGTGGAAAGAATATAACACAAACCCAATATTCTCCCACTTGTTGTTTTCTTTCCATAGGGGGCCACAAGAGAGCTTAGTCATTTTTCCAGCCCTGAAATGCCTATTGTCTCTCTACACCAAGATAACTTCTCAGAGCTCACAAATTTTGTCAATGCATCTGCAGTATTCTTCAAAGTGTCCACCTTTACCAACAACACCTTTTTGTCTTCTATCATATCCCTGACAAAGTGATAATTCACATCAATGTGCTTTGTCTTTGAATGATATGCGGGGTTCTTTGCTAAGAAAATTGCACTTTGGCTGTCACAGTCTATTCTTATAGCTTCCTGTACTAACCCCATACTTGAACACAATCTCTGCAACCAAACTGCTTCCTTGCTTGCATGAGTGGCTGCCATGTATTCTGCCTCTGTAGTTGATAATGCCACTACAGATTGTTTCCTACTCATCCAACTGACTGCACCTCCAAATAAGTTAAACACATACCCACTTGTAGATCTTCTCTGATCCAGATCTCCATCCCAGTCTGCATCAACAAAGCCACGAATATCCAACACTCTGTCTAATCCTGGTCTTCCTTGGTAGCACAAGCCATAATCACTAGTGCCACGCAAATACTTGAAAACCCGCTTCACTGCTGTTCAATGCTCCTTTCTTGGTTTTGACATAAACCTGCTCAATACTCCCACTGCATGTGCAATGTCTGGTCTAGTACAGACCATTGCATACATCAAGCTACCGACTGCACTTGCATA
>APFE030840786.1:112456-202645 GCA_000404065.3 Pinus taeda | reverse complement strand
AAAACTAGGACTACTAGCTTGATTTTTCATTATGTTCCTTTCAATGTTACAATACATATTTATACATGCTGAAGCATCTAATACCATGGACCGAAAACCATCACATCCAAAACCATGGACCGAAAAACCATCGCGTCCAAAAAACATGTGTGAAAACCATGCACAAAACTGGAAGTGGGTCCGCCCAACCTAACATAGGGTCCAAAACCAAAATTTTCCGGGGCGCTACCCCAGCTGGATCTTACTTTCCAGCTCAGGGGAAACTGTCCTATGGATCATATTTTCCTCCATCTGGGCAACCTCTTGGAGGACCTTATCCTTCATTTATATGACCATCTATTGGTGGAACTTATACAATCCCTAGTCAAATACCTTAGGTAGGCCTGAGTCAACCTCTTGTAACTCAACCCTTGATCAGTGCCCTGTTTTTAGGAATGGGAGGTACTATTTGGAGCCCTGATTTTTGGTAGTGTACCACAACTACATTCTAGTCAAACTATTCAGGATACTTGATGCAAGAGCATTCAACCTAAGAGAAAATCATTGTAATTAATTATACATAGGGGCTCATGTACTTTTAGGAAGTTGGATTCCTAAGTGATAAAGTGATGTAATATTAGGTTTTTGAGTGCATAAAATAGAAATCAATTAGATAGTGAAAGGAAGTTGTAAATTCTCTCAAATAAATGAGAACATGAGTGATGAATAAATGACAAGAGTTAGAAGTCAATCATGACTCTTAAAATAGTTTCATGATTTGAGGGACGAGAGAGAGCTTTTAGGAATTAATTGAAGTAGAAGTGGACAAAGGATTTACGAGTCAGTTCAGATGATTTAGGAGTCGAACCAGGATTAGTTCAACAGAACTTTCTGGCATAAATATAAGCCTACGGGTAGAGCTCAAGGAGAGGCCACAATATCAAAGATCAGGCTTGTGAGAGACAGAGGTCTCATTCTGTAATCATTGTTGATATTTATTAATACAATCAACTCAATTTCAAGTTGGAATGCGTGTTTCGAGTGTTGAATTGTATGTGAATTCGTAGGTTCTGTAACAGGGGTTGTAGGCAGAGTTTTGTAGAACACGCAGAGGGAGAAAATGATACAAACAATCGTAATGGATCATTGAATGCATTAGAAGGATCTAAGAGGATAGTGATCAAAGGAGCAGACAAAGTTAAGCCAGGAGGAAGAGTTCGCAGCGAAATAGCAGAGGACGAGAACCTTTGAAGAAAATTGAACCACAAAGGGAAATTGAAGAAATAACGTAAAAACACAAGTGAAAGGAAGATCAGTGAAGTGAAGAAATGATGACCAACAATAGTTAGATCTTATATATCAATGGCCAGGATCCAATCGTAGAGGAGACAGAGAAAGATCGCATCGACAAACTTTAACGAAGGAAGGCGGTTTTGTAATAGTGAAAGTGAATTTCAGGTAGCCTCAAAATTGTAAGCGATATTGAGCACGACGCACCCGATCCCACTGAGTGTGTGCCACGTAGCAGCAAGTGGAGTGGAGAAACCGCTTCATCGGGCGATTAAACCCCATGGGTATTATCAACATAAGCCAAATGTGAACCGTCAGACCTACAAAGTAAAGATCAATGACGGAGATTAAAAGGTAAGTTGTCTGATCAGGGATCGACGTATGGAAAGAGACTTGTGATAATATGAAGGGTTGATGGATGAGTGGACCTGACGTTACTTAGAGCTACGGTATATAAACTTTGAAGTCTTCCTTATATGGTTCGTGCGTAAGTTTAATGTATTTCCTTTTTATTTGGTAAAGCGTTGTGGCCAATTATTTTAAGGCTTGAGGGTTGTTTAAAGCATAGTATTCAAAACCGGCCTTGCTAACTAGTTACCAGTCTAATCGGTCGGTTAGTAGGCCCACCGGTTGAAACCGGCCAAAAAACCCGATCAGAGGGGTGACTTCGCCAATTTTTGCAGCTAACTAGTCCTAACTGGCTGGTTTAGGACAAAATCGGCTGGTTTGTATCAAACTGACCGGTTCCATCCTAAACCGGCTAGTTAGGAGGCAAGCCCATTGTGATCGCAGTCAACACGTTTTTCAATGTGTTTTAGGGGTTTTGGAGGGAAACTAAGGGTGCTTTCCCTCCAAAAACACCCTCTCCAAGCCTTTAAGAGGCCCCTCTCCCTCTCATTTGTCTCACACATCTAATTTGGAGTGTTTATGAGTGTTTGTGAGTTTGTTTGTGAGCTTGGAGAGTGTTGAGTTTTTGCTAGAGTGGTAATCTTGGAGTTGGAGTTGGAGCTATTTTGGAGTAGTCATCATGCCTCCAAATGCCAAAGATACTGCATGGGTTCATTGTGATATGATTGATGACAAAATGATTTGCAAATATTGCCAAAAATCCATTGAAGGAGGGGGTATTAACAGGTTCAAGCAACACTTGGCTAGGATAGGAAGCCATGTAAAACCATGTGGAGCACCAAATGAAGTAATAGGGCATATTACGGCAGAATACCTTCAGAAGTTTGAGACTCAAGTCACTAAACCAATAGAGAAGTTTGTGACTACAAAGTTTGGGAGTCGAGACTCAACCAACTGAGTTTGATAATGATGACTCATGAGATGTTTCAAGTGATAATGTTGATCACTATTATCATATATGTAGAATTGAGTCTTGTAGTAGGCCACTGGCCCCATAGTTTGTAGGCTTTGTTTTTGCACTCTAGAGGCCATTTAGAGCCTCATTGCTTATGTATTTTGTCGATAATATGTATTGCACTTGGTGCCATTTTGATATATTCACCTTTACATGGTATATAAATGAGAAATATTTGCATATTTGGTCTCTATTGGCTTGGAGTCATGGTTTTAAATCTTAAAAATAGTATTGTTTCATTAAAAATTAATTATTTAATGTACTTTTTTTAAAACCGGTTCGTTTAGACCAAACTAGTCTCAGTTAGACCGATTCCGGTTGGTAAACCGGTTCATTGGGTGGACCGGTTCGGTCACCGATTCTGGTTTTAAAAACACTAGTTTAAAGCCTCGATAGGAGGTTTTAGCGGGGTAATTAGTCCTGATATAAAAGGAACTGTGGCTAAAAGGGCCTTAACCATGTATGGTTGAAAATTTGACTCCTTTATGAGTCAAATACCTGGGACAAATGTATTTATGCAATTTTATGCTTATTGTGGGTATGTGCGGGGGTAACCCTGCATCATTAGTGGTATCAGAGAATATTTGTAATAAGAGCAGGTTGTATTGAAGTAATTGGGGTTAAAACCGAACAAAGAAATTCTATGTGAAAGAATTAAAAGCAGAGTTATGTGTTAAGATGTTTATGTAGGCAAGGAAGGATTAGCTTCTAATCTAACAGAAGAAGGCACGCAGAGGTGATGTGTAGCAGAACTTGCAGATGCAAGAGATAGAGGAAATCCATTCAAAGTATGGGTGGAATGGTGAAACAAGATCATGCTGAGATATTTAAGGTGAGGTAATATGTTATGTTCTGTTTTAAATTGAGAATGTGTGTTTTTACACTAATGCACAAGTGATAGCAAGAGAAGTTGTGAGAGGAGAACCAAATGCATTCTTGAAGGCAGAGTAAGGAGAATACTCTGATGGAGAAGTGGCAGTGAACCTGAAGAATCCAACAAGATATTGGATAGAGAGGACAACTGAAGTGTTCTCAAGAGAGAGTGAGAGATTACAGAAACCTAGAAGGAGCAAAGGTGTTTCTCAAGAGGAGGTTCCAGACAGAGGACCCGTGCTTACCAAAAGACTGAGTGAGGAGAGCTTAATGAGGTAAGATTTCAGCTAGGAGGATTAGCTGTAGCAGAGGTTTATTGCAGATGAGTGAGGAGCTCATGAAGAAAGAGGATAAGAAGATGACTACTGATAGTCATAGCAGAAGTTCAAAGAGAAGCCACAATAGAAGAAAGATGAAGAAAGAGGATACCAAGGCAAATGGCAAGAGGATGAGTCAAGAGGAAATTGAAAAAGAGATTGCAGAGTTAAAATAAAAACTCGATGAATTAAGGAGGATACTAATCTAAATCCTTCATATGATTCATAAATTCTTCGATTGTCTCCTCTTCAATCTCCTCAAGCCCTTCACTTGGTTGTTTGATATCTTTCCCCAACTGCATATGAGACCTATCTATCTCATATTCTTCCAGAACAAAATTTAGATTATGCTTGTCTTCTTCCTCCTTTATGACAATATCAACAAATTTCCCTTCACATGTTTCATCCGCAAACATACACAAATTGTCAGATTTAAAATCATTAGACCTTTTGGTCTCACTTGAAGTTTCAGTCTTCAAGTCTTCATCTTCCCTTAGAACTTCACCCTGTTCTGCTTCACAAATGGACACTTCCATTTTCATTTCCAACTCAGCTTCTTTGAGTTCTTCCATCAGCCACCTTACTTGCCTCTGCTGTAGCCTTCTTTGCAATTTGTGGCACTTCACTAGATTCTTCCTTAAGACCCAACCTAGCCTCTAGCTTTCCTCAGGTATTCTCCTTAATGCATCAAGTTGTTCTTTTAACTCTGCAATCTCCTTGTCAATTTCCTCTTGACTCATCCTCTTGTCATTTGCCTTGGCATCCTCTTTCTTCATCTTTCTTCTGCTATGGCTTCTCTCTGAACCTCTGCTATGACTATCAATATTCATCTTCCTCTCCTCTTTCTTCATGAGCTCGTCACTCATTTGCAACAAGCCTCTTCAACAGCTAGTCCTCCTCACTGCAATCTTACCTCACTAAGCTCTCCTCACTCAATATTTTGGTAAGCACATGTCCTCTGTCTGGAACCTCCTCTTGAGCAACACCTTTGCTCCTTCTAGGCTTCTGCAATCTTTCACTCTCTCTTGAGGACGCTTCAGCTATCCTCTCTCTGTCCAATATCTTGTTGGATTCTTGAGGTTCACTGCCACTTTTCTTCAAAGTGTTTTCCTTACTCTGTCTTCAAGAACACATCTGGTTCTCCTCATAGCTTCTCTTGCTGTCACTTATGCATTAGTGTAAAAACACACATTCTCAATATAAAACATAACATATTACTTCACTTTCAAGATCTCAGCATGATCTTGTTTCACCATTCAACCTGTACCTTGAATGGATTTCCTTTGTCTCTTGCATCTGCAAATTCTGCTACACATCACCTCTGTGTGCCTTCCTTCTGTCAGATTAGAATCTGATCCTTCCTTGCATGCATAAACACCTTAACGCATAACTCTGCTTTTAATTCTTTCACATAGAAATTCTCTATTTTGTTTAACCCCAACGGTTTTAATTACAAACTTGCTCTGATAGCACTATTGATGCAGGGTTACCCCCACACATACCCACAGTAAGCACAAACATGCATAAATACATCTGTCCAGAGTATTTGACTCACAAAGGAGTCAAATATCTAACCATACATGGTTAAGGCCCTTTTAGCCACAATTCCTTTTATATCGGAACTAATCACCCCACTTAAACATACTATCGAGAGTTAAATTAATCCTCAAGCCTTCATTTATCCATTTATTAAATCCTTTCATTAGGTCCTTCATATCGGAACTTTAAAACCCCTCATATCCTTCATTATCGTTAATATTGAGACTTATTCCCCTTCTAAATCTTTGTTACCCCTTAACCACATATATATATCCTTTTCCCTCTTTAACATGGGTTATATAATACTTATCGCATAAAACCTTCCATCGACGCTATTTTTCTTTATAAACCATTTACAAAGGAAAAACCTGCAAAACATACCTTTTGCCTTTTCCCTCGGTCCTTGCTGGACTTCAAATATTTATATACCGTGTTCATATGTCGTCGAGTCCGCACTCCCGGTCCATCAGAATATCGCTACTCAATTAACCGCTAGCGCTTGACCTTTACAATATGCGAATAGCAACTAAATCACAACCGTCGATCCTACAGTTGATTCGATGGTTGACGCTAAGTCGCATATCGGCCTATCCACTATCCGCCAATTCTTCCTCTCGACCTAATGCGTTAAGCAATCAAATTATGACCATCGATCTAGACTCAATCCGACAGTAGGACTTCGCCCAATTAACAAAACATAACGACGAACCTCCGTCATCGATCTTCCTCCTTCAAATCTGACGGTTGCTATTTATTTCAGGCAGACAACGAGCATGGGGTTTAACCACCCGATAAAGTGGTTTCCCCTTTCACCTCTACTGCTATATGGTGTGATGTGTATGGGATCAGTCGTTCAATGCTCAATACCACTTATGGTTTCCTCGCTGCCCGAAATACCAATTCGCTTATAAACCAACCTTTTAACTAGCTACATCCCACACTCTTCTATCACACGATGACCATTGATATTTGAGATCTAAAGGTTCATATGCACTGATACTTCACTTCTCCGCTCTTCCTTTTTACTTAGAATTTACGCTAATTCTTCAGCATTTTCTCTGTGGTTTGTGTTTTTCTTCAGGTTTTCGCTTTCTGCCTCTGCTGCTCAACTTCTCTGAGTTTAACTCCTCTACGAATTCTCACTTTGCTACTTCCCTCGATAGCCTCACTTTATTTCTTCAATTGTATTTTAAAACACGTGATGATTCCTCTAAATCATTCTCTCTCTCTCTACGCGTTCTACAGAACTCTGTCTGCAACCCTATTACAGAACCTACGAATTCATATGTAATTCATTCATAAAATACTCATTTCACACATTTACATAGCTAGGAATAAACCTCTGTATACATAAGTATAAACAAATGATTACATTCGAGACTCTATATCTCTCACAAGCTGATCTTCAATTTTCAGTGGCCTCATCCTCTTCACTCTGCTCGTAGGCTTACATTTATACTAGAAAGGTTCTGTTGAACTAATTCTGGTTCAAATCCTAGATCTACTGAACTGACTCCGAAATGTCCTCTATGTCCACTTCTAACTTCATTTAATCCCTAAGAACTCTCTCTAGTCCCTCGAATTATGAAACTATCTTTAAGAGTTATAATTGACTTCTAACTCTTTTGTCATTATTAACCATTCATGTTCTCCTTTATTCGAGAGAATTTACAAACATCCTTGCACATCTAATTAATTCCTATCCTACTCGATTAAAATCCTAAATATTACATTAACTTAACACTTAGGAAACCAATTTCCCTAAAACACATGACCCCCTTATGTCTACTAAAATACAATGATTTTCCTTGGGTTGAATGCTCCTACATCAAATCTGATGCAGGAGCATTCAACCCAAGAGAAAATCATTGTAATTAAGTAGACATAAGGGGTCATGTATTTTAGGAAGTTGGATTCCTAAGTGATAAATTGATGTAATATTAGGTTTTTGATTGCATAAAATATAAATCAATTAGATAGTGAAAGGAAGTTGTAAATGCTCTCAAATAAATGAGAACATGAGTGGTGAATAAATGACAAGAGTTAGAAGTCAATAAGGACTCTTAAAACAGTTTCATGATTCGAGGGACGAGAGAGAGCTTTTAGGAATTAATTGAAGTAGAAGTGGGCAGAGGATTTAGGAGTCAGTTCAGAGGATTTAGGAGTCGAACCAAGATTAAATCAACAAAACTTTCTGGCATAAATGTAAGCCTACGAGCAAAGCTCAAGAGGAGGCCATGATATCAAAGATCAGGCCTGTGAGAGACAAAGGTCTCATTCTATAATCATTGTTGATATTTATTAATACAATCAACTCAATTTCAAGTTGGAATGTGTGTTTTGAGTGTTGAATTGTATGTGAATTCGTAGGTTCTGTAAGAGGGGTTGCAGGTAGAGTTCTGCAGAACATGCAGAGGGAGAAAATGATATAAAGAATCGTAATGGATAATTGAATCCATTCGAAGGATCCAGGAGGACAGTGATAAAAGGAGCATACAAAGTTAAGCCAGGTGGAAGAGTGTGTAGTGAAATAGCAGAGGACGAGAACCTTTGAAGAAAAATGAACCACAAAAGGAAATTGAAGAAATAGCGTAAAAGTGCAAGTGAAAGGAAGATCAGTAAAGTGAAGAAATGATGAACAACAACTGTCAGACCTTATAGATCAATATCAAGGATCCAATCTCAGAGGAGATGGAGAAAGATCACATCGGCGAACTTTAAGGAAGGAAGGCGGTTTTGTAATAGTGAAAGTGGATTTTGGGCGGCCTCAAAACCTTAAGCGGTATTGAGCGCGGCACACCCAATTCCACTGAGTGTGTGCCATGTAGCAGCGAGTAGAGTGGAGAAACCACTTCATGGGGCGATTAAACTCCGTGGGTATTATCAATCCGAAGCCAAATGTGAACCATCAGATCTACAAAGTAAAGATCAAAGGCGGAGATTAAAAGGTAAGTTGTCTGATCAGGGATCGACATATGGAAAGAGACTTGCGATAATACGAAGGGCTGATGGATGAGCAGACCTGACATTACTTAGATCTACAGTATATAAACTTTGAAGTCCACCTTATATGGTTCGGGCAGAAGTTTAATGTATTTCCTTTGTATTTGGTAAAGTGTTGTGGCCAAGTCTTTTAAGGCTTGAGGGTTGTTTAAAACCCTGATAGGAGGTTTTAGCAGGGTGATTAGTTCCGATATAAAAGGAATTGTGGCTAAAAGGGCCTTAACCATATATGGTTGAATATTTGACTCCTTTGTGAGTCAAATACCCGGGATAGATGTATTTATGTGTTTTTTATGCTCACTGTGGGTATGTGCGGGGGTAACCTTGCATCATTAGTGGTATCAGAGCAGATTTGTAATCAGAGCAGGTTGTAATTGAAGTAATTGGGGTTAAAACAGAACAAAGAAATTATGTGTGAAAGAATTAAAAGCAGAGTTATGCGTTAAGATGTTTATGTAGGTAGCGAAGGATTAGATTCTAATCTGACAGAAGAAGGCACGTAGAGGTGATGTGTAATAGAACTTGCCGATGCAAGAGACAGAGGAAATCCATTCAAAGTACAGGTGGAATGGTGAAACAAGATCATGCTGAGATCTTGAAGGTGAGGAAATATGTTATTTCTATTTTAAATTGAGAATGTGTGTTTTTACACTAATGCACAAGTGACAACAAGAGAAGCTATGAGAGGAGAACTAGATGTGTTCTTGAAGGCAGAGTAAGGAGAATACTCTGATGGAGAAGTGGCAGTGAACCTAAAGAATCCAACAAGAGATTGGACAGAGAGTACAACTGAAGTGTTCTCAAGAGAGAGTGAGAGATTACAGAAGCCTAGAAGGAGCAAAGATGTTGCTCAAGAGGAGGTTCCAGACAGAGGACCCGTGCTTACCAAAAGACTGAGTGAGGAGAGCTTAGTGAGGTAAGATTGCAGCCAGGAGGACTAGTTGTAGCAAAGGCTTATTAGAGATGAGTGAGCAGCTCATGAAGAAAGAGGTGAAGAAGATGACTACTGATAGTCATAGCAAAGGTGCAGAGAGAAGCCACAACAGAAGAAAGATGAAGAAAGAGGATGCTAAGGCAAATGGCAAGAGGATGAGTCAAGAGTAAATTAACAAAGAGATTGTAGATTTAAAAGAACAACTTGATGCATTAAGGAGGATACTAGAGGAAAGCTAGAGACTAGGTTGGGTCTTGAGGAAGAAGCCAGTGAAATGGCATGAGATACAGAGAAGGCTACAACAAAAGTAAGTAAAGTGGTTGAGGGGAAAACACAAGGAAGTTGAGTTGGAAATGGAAGAGTACATTTGTGAACCAAAACAAGGAGAAATTCTGGGAGAAAGTGAAGATGAAGACTTGAAGATTGAAACTTCAAGTGAGGCCAAAGGGTCACATGATTTTAAATCTAACAATTTGTGTATGTTTGTAGGTGAAACATGTAAAGAAGGAAAATTTGATGGTATTGTCATAAAAGAGGAAGAAGACAAGCATAATCTAAATTCTGTTTTGGAAGAAGATGAGATATATAGGTCTCATATGTAGTGGGAGAAATATACCAAGCAACCAAGTGAAAGGCTTGAGTAGATTGAAGATGAGACCATTGAAAAATTTCTGAAGAATATGAAGGATTTAAAACAACAAGGAGATATGATGGCTGAACCATCAAGTGAGGCCAGAGAGTCTTATATTTTTAAAATTGATAGTTTGTGTATGATGGCAGATATTGCAAGAGAAAAGCAGCCTTTTGAAGATATCTTCAGAGAAGATGAAGATATAGAAGTAAAAGGTGACAAAGAAAACTTCTAAGAAGAAGAAGAATTTGACTGCATACAGAAGGAAAAGTCTATGAATGAGTCTATAGAAGCTGTCATAAAGGAGAATGATAATGCAGATGGTGATACAAGGATAGCTCTTGGAGAAGATAAACAACAAGAGATTAAAGGAAAACTTGAAGAAGAGACTATGTTAGCTGAAAACATGGTAAAAGATCATCTGTTCACTATGATGATAGGCATAATGGAAATAACCATGGAAGCTTTTGAGGAAGAAGGAAATCTACTGAAGGATGTTAAGAAGGAAGGAACCTATGCAATGGATTTAACCTTGGGAGGAATAACACTAATAAGAGAGTGTTTTGCAGAGGTTGAGCAATCTTTTGAAACTGTCAGAAGTATGGAAGAGTATCTTTCAAAAGTTAAAAACTCTGAAGTAAAGGAGGATGAAAAATGTCTCTTAAATGAGAGAAGTAGTGACTTATTGCAGCAGGAAGAACCTAGGATTGGAGGTGATGATGAAACACTTGCAAAGTGTCACAGAAAAATGGCATTGCTAGAATATTTGCTGGAAAATTTAGAGTATGACAGTGTGATTGCAGAAGAAGGAGTTCACTATGGTGGACAAGAGCAGGAAGAAAGATCAATCAGAACTTGAAAATTATTGACAAGAAGAAGAAAAGGGAGCAAAAGACAACATAAGTGCAACAATAGCAAAGGAACAAGACATTTGGGCAGTTACAAAACAAAGTGTGGGATCCAGGAAGGCAAAGATCAAAAGACACATGATCAAGAGATCATGAATATTTCTACTTTGGTAGTCTGATGCAGGAGCATTCAACCCAAGAGAAAATCATTGTAATTAAGTAGACATAGGGGGTCATGTACTTTTAGGAAGTTGGATTCTGAAGTGATAAATTGATGTAATATTAGGTTTTTGAGTGCATAAAATAGAAATCAATTAGATAGTGAAAGGAAGTTGTAAATGCCTTCAAATAAATGAGAACATGAGTGGTGAGTAAATGACAAGAGTTAGAAGTCAATCATGACTCTTAAAACAATTTCATGATTCGAGGGACGAGAGAGAGATTTTAGGAATTAATTGAAGTAGAAGTGGACAGAGGATTTAGGAGTCGAACCAGGATTAGTTCAACATAATTTTTTGGCATAAATGTAAGCCTACGGGCAGAGATCAAGAGGAGGCCACGATATCTAAGATCAGGCCTGTGAGAGACAAAGGTCTCATTTTGTAATCATTGTTGATATTTATTAATATAATCAACTCAATTTCAAGTTGGAATGCGTGTTTCGAGTGTTGAATTATATGTGAATTCGTAGGTTCTGTAACAAGGGTTGCAGACAGAGTTCTGCAGAACACGCAAAGGGAGAAAATGATATAGAGAATTGTAATGGATCATTGAATCCATTCGAAGGATCCAAGAGGATAGTGATCAAAGGAGCATACGAAGTTAAGCTAGGAGGAAGAGTGTGTAGAGAAATAGCAGAGGATGAGAAGCTTTGAAGAAAACTGAACCACAAAGGGAAATTGAAGAAATAGCGTAAAAACGCAAGTGAAAGGAAGATCAGTGAAGTGAAGAAACGATGAACAACAACCATTAGATATTATAGATCAACTGCCAGGATCCAATCGTAGAGGAGACAGAGAAAGATTGCATCAACGAACTTTAACGAAGGAAGGTGGTTTTGTAATAGTGAAAGTGAATTTCGGGCGACCTCAAAACCTTAAGTGGTATTGAGCACGACGCACTCGATTCCACTGAGTGTGTGCCACGTAGCAGCGAGCAGAGTGGAGAAACAAATTCATTGGGCGATTAAACCCCATGGGTATTATCAACCCGAAGCCAAATGTGAACCGTCAAATCTACAAAGTAAAGATCAACGACGGAGATTAAAAGTTAAGTTGTCTGATTGGGGATCATCGTATGGAAAAAGCCTTGCGATAATATGAAGGGCCGATGGATAAGTGGACCTGATGTTACTTAGAGCTACGGTATATAAACTTTGACGTCCGCCTTATATGGTTCGGGCGGAAGTTTAATGTATTTCCTTTGTATTTGGTAAAGTGCTGTGGCCAAGTCTTTTAAGGCTTGAGGGTTGTTTAAAGCCCCGATAGGAGGTTTTAGTGGGGTGATTAGTTCTGATATAGAAGGAACTATGGCTAAAAGGGCCTTAATCATGTATGGTTGAAGATTTGACTCCTTTGTGAGTCAAATACTTGGGACAGATGTATTTATGCATTTTTATGCTTACTGTGGGTATGGACCAGTCCAAAGATGCGCTGGAAAAAGAAATTGAAGAATTGTGGCAGCTGATGATGAAATAGGCCATAGAGAGAAAGTTGATGCCAACAAAGGAGATAGTTGAACCATCACAAAGAAAGACTTTGTTCAGAACAATGTGTAAGGTTCAAGGGAAATGTTGTCAGATGATCATTGATAGTGGCAACACCAATAATTTGGTCTCTGCAAAAGTGGTGGAGAAATTGAAGGTGAAGACAATGATACATCCAACACCTTACAAGGTTTCATGGTTACAAAAGGGACATCAGTTGTTAGTGAATGAACAATGTGAAGTGGAGTTGTAGTTGGTCAAATATAAGGATAAAATTGTATGTGATGTGATGCATATGGATGTGTGTCACATATTGCTTGGAAGACCTTGGCAAAATGACAGAGAAGTTGAGTAGTAGAGGAGGAAAGAAAAACCCTGAAGAAAAACCCAAACCACAGAGAAAATGTTGAAGAATTAGCATAAATTCTAAGTAAAAAGGAAGAGCAGAGAAGCGAAGTATCGGTGCATATGAACCGTTAGATCTTAAAGATCAATGGTCATCGTGTGATAGAAGAGCGTGGGAAGTAACTAGTTAAAAGGCTGGTTTATAAGCGAATTGGTATTTCGGGCGGCGAAGAAACCATAAGTGGTATTGAGCGTTGAACGCCCGATCCCATACATATCACGACACGTAGCAGTGGAGGTGAGAGGGGAAACCACTTTATCAGGCGGTCAAACCCCATGATTTTTGTCTACCCGAAATAAATAGCAACCGTTAGATTTGAAGGAGGAAGATCGATGGCGGAGGTTCATCGTTCTATTTTTTTAATTGGGTGAAGTCCTACCGTCGGATTGAGTCTAGATCGACGGTCATAATTTGATCACTTATCGCATTAGGATGAGATGAAGAACTAGCGGATAGTGGATAGGCCGATATGTGATTTAGCGTCAACCGTCAGATCAACTGTAGGATCGACGATTGTGATTTAGTCGCTATTCGCATACCGCAAAGGTCAAGCGCTAGCGGTTAATGGAGTAGCGATATGTCGATGGATCGGGAGTGTGGACCCGACAACATATGAACGCATTATATAAATATTTGAAGTCTGGCAAGGACTGAGGGAAAAGGAAAAAGGTATGTTTTGCAGGTTTTTCCTCTGTAAATGGTTTATAAAGAAAAATAGCACCGATGGAAGGTTTTATGCAATAAGTATTATATAACCAATGTTAAAGAGGGAAAAGGTTATATATATGTGGTTAAGGGGTAACGGAGATTTAGAAGGGGAATAAGTCTCGATATTAACGATAATGAAGGTTATGAGGGGTTTTAAAGTTCTAATAGGAAGGAACTAATGAAAGGCTTTAATAAATGGATAAATGAAGGCTTGAGGATTAATTTAACTCCCGATAGGAGGTTTAAGCGAGGTGATTGGTTCTGATATAAAAGGAATTGTGGCTAAAAGGGCCTTAACCATGTATGGTTGGAGATTTGACTCCTTTGTGAGTCAAATACTTGGGACAGATGTATTTATGCATGTTTATGCTTACTGTGGGTATGTGCAAGGGTAACCCTGCATCAATAGTGGTATCAAAGCCAAGTTTCAATCTTGGGACCTGTGGGTTAGGGGCCCACTACGCTTCCGCTGCGCCACTTTGATACCACTCAAGGAAGCTGAGTTGGAAATGGAAGAGTACATTTGTGAACCAGAACAGGGAGAAATTGTGGGAGAAAGTGAAGATGAAGACATGAAGACTGAAACTTCAAGTGAGACCAAAAGGTTTGATGATTTTAAATCTGACAATTTGTGTATGTTTGCAGGTGAAACATGTGAAGGACAATTTGTTGATATTGTCATAAAGGAGAAATAAGACAAGCAGAATCTAAATTCTGTTTTGGAAGAAGATGAGATAGATAGGTCTCATATGTAGTTGGAGAAAGATATCAAGAAACCAAGTGAAGGGCTTGAGGAGATTGAAGAGAAGACCATCAAAGAATTTCTAAATCATATGAAGGATTTAGAACAGAAAGGAGATATGATGGCTGAAACATCAAGTGGGACCACAGGGTCTTATGTTTTTAAGACTAATAGTTTTTCTATGGATGTAGAAAAAATGCAGGAGAATGTTAATGCAGAATGTGACACAAGGATAGCCCTTGGAGAAGATAAACAACATGAGAGTGAAGGCAAACTTGAAGAAGAGACTATGTTAGCTGAAAACATAGTAAAAGATCATCAGTTCACTATGATGATAGGAACAATGGAAGTAGCCATGGATGATGTTGAGGAAGAAGGACATCTATTGAAGGATATTAGGAAGGAAGGAACCTATGCAAAGGATTTAACCTTGGGAGGAAGAACACTAATAAAAGAGTGTTTTGCAGAGGTTGATCAATCTTTTGAAACTGTCAGAAGTATGGAAGAGTATCTTTCAGAAGATAAAAACTCTAAAGTAAAGGAGGATGAAGAATGTCTCTTAAATGAGAAAAGTAGTGACTTATTACAGCAGAAAGAACTTAGGATTGGAGGTGATGATGAAACACTTGCAAAGTGTCATAGAGAAATTGCATTGCTAGAATATTTGCTAGAAAATTCAAAGTATGACAGTGTGATTGGAGAAGAAGGATTTCACTACGGTGGAAAAGAGTAGGAAGACATCATTAGGATAGATGATGTGGAAGAGAGACTAGTTGACAGTCTCATGAGTTCTTTTGAGAATTCAAATTAGCATACCGATTTGCTGACGGAGGAGGAAGAAATAGAGCAGCAAACTGAATTGTTACCAAAGGAAGATAAGGCACAAAAGCCTTATGTTTTTAATTTTAACAAGTGTTTTGTGAGTGCAGGTTTTGTTGCAGATGTTGGAGGAAATTTGGCACAGATGAGCAGCCAAATAAAGATGAGAGAAGAAGATTCTATGGAAGAATTCAATCCAGGGAACAAAGATTTTAAATCGCTGGAGAGAGTGTTGGACAGTCATGATTCAATACAGAAAGAGGTAATCATGAAAGAGGGTAAGGATGATAGGGAGGTAGTCAGCATAGAAGTAACAACAGAAGTCAACATAGCAAGCAAAACAAAAGTTAGAGCAAGCAAGCAAAATTTAGCATAGCAAGCAAAGCAAAAGTTGGAGTAAGGAAAGAAAAATTTGGAACAAGAGCAAGAGTAGAAGAACAAGTATGGAACCAACAACTACAAACTGAAAGTGACCAACAATAGATTGAAGAATTAGTGGACAACAACAACAACCTGAAACAAAGAGAAGGAGATAGAAGTAAGAAGTAGAACATGGACCAGTCCAAGGATGTACTGGAGACAAAGATTGAAGAAATGTGGCAACTGATGATGAAGCAGTCCAAATGGAGGAAAATGGTAGCAGCAGGAAGAAAGATCAATAAGGACTTGAAAATGATTGACAAGAAGAAGAAAAGGGAGCAAAAGACAACAGAAATGCAACAACAGCAAGTGAACAAGACATTTGGACAATTACAAAAAAAAGTATGGGATCCAAGAAAACAAAGATTAGAAGACACATGATCAGGAGATCATGAATATTTTCTACTTTGGGAGTCTGATGCAGGAGCATTCAACCCAAGCGAAAATCATTGTAATTAAGTAGACATAGGGGGTCATGTACTTTTAGGAAGTTGGATTCCTAAGTGATAAATTGATGTAATATTAGGTTTTTGAGTGCATAAAATAGAAATGAATTAGATAGTGAAAGGAAGTTGTAAATGCTCTCAAATAAATGAGAACATGAGTGGTGAATAAATGAAAAGAGTTAGAAGTCAATCAGGACTCTTAAAATAGTTTCATGATTTGAGGGACGAGAGAGAGATTTTAGGATTTAATTGAAGTAGAAGTGGATAGAGGATTTAGGAGTCAATTCAGAGGATTTAGGAGTCAAACTAGGATTAGTTCAACATAAATTTTTGGCATAAATGTAAGTCTACGGGCAGAGCTCAAGGAGAGGCCACGAAATCAAAGATCAGGCCTGTGAGAGACAGATGTCTCATTCTATAATCATTGTTGATATTTATTAATACAATCAACTCAATTTCAAGTTGGAATGTGTGTTTCGAGTGTTGAATTGTATGTGAATTCGTAGGTTGTGTAACAGGGGTTGCAGGTAGAGTTCTGCAGAACACGCAGAGGGAGAAAATGATACAGAGAATCGTAATGGATAATTGAATCCATTCGAAGGATCCAAGAGGACAGTGATCAAAGGAGCATACGAAGTTAAGCCAGGAGGAAGAGTGTGTAGTGAAATAGCAGAGGACGAGAACCTTTGAAGAAAACTGAACCACAAAGCGAAATTGAAGAAATAGCGTAAAAACACAAGTGAAAGGAAGATCAGTGAAGTGAAGAAACGATGAACAACAATTGTTATATTTTATAGATCAACAGCTAGGATTGAATCGTAGAGGAGACAGAGAAAGATCACATCGGTGAACTTTAACGAAGGAAGGCGGTTTTGTAATAGTGAAAGCGGATTTCGGGCGACCTTAAAACCATAAGCGGTATTGAGCATGACACACCCGATTCCACTGAGTGTGTGCCACGTGGCAGCGAGAAGAGTGGAGAAACCACTCATCGGGTGATTAAACCCTGTGGGTATTATCAACCCGAAGCCAAATGTGAACTGTCGGATCTACAAAGTAAAGATTAACGACAGAGATTAAAAGGTAAGTTGTCTGATCGGGGATCGACGTATGGAAAGAGACTTGCAATAATACGAAGGGACGATGGATGAGTGGACCCGAAATTACTTAGAGCTACGATATATAAACTTTGGAGTCCACCTTATAGGGTTTGGGAAGAAGTTTAATGTATTTCCTTTGTATTTGGTAAAGTGTTGTGGCCAAGTCTTTTAAGGCTTGAGGGTTGTTTAAAGCCTAGATAGGAGGTTTCAGCGGGGTGATAAGTTCCGATATAAAAGGAACTGTGGCTAAAAGGGCCTTAACCATGTATGGTTGTGAGTCAAATACTTGGGACAAATGTAATTATGAATTTTTATGCTTACTGTGGGTATGTGCGGGGGTAACCCTGCATCACTACTCCTCAAGTGTATGCTTATCAACCTATCCAAATCACTGACTAGACGACACCTCAGACCCCTATTCAACAACTTATTTCAAGTACCTCTCAAACACTTGTTCAACAACCCATTCCAACTACTCCTCAAACACATGTTCAAACTGCACAAGAAACAACTATTCAACCTTAGATACCAATTTAACAACCCGTGCAGGCCATACCTAAAACAATTGTTTCTCAACTTGGTAAAACTATACCTCAGATCCTTGTAGGCCTAACTACCCAGGCTACCCTGTAGATGCTCTATGGTCAACCTATCCCAAGTGTACCCCAAATTCCATATCATGGTCAACATTATCTGAGTCAACCTATCCAGGTCAACCTATCCAAGGGCAACCTTATTTAGGTAACCAAGTTCAAGGACAACCTTCTTAAGGATTTTGATTTACAACTCAACCTGGTATGGGTTACCTTGGTTATCCTGGTACAATGCAACCGCCAATAGCTTAGCCTATTCTAGGATATCCTAGATATCCTCCTCTAGAATTTGGATTGTATCCTCAACAAGATTTTAACCAACAATTACCTTTCATTGCCACTTTAGATTTATCAGATTTGTCCCGGTTAACTAATGACTCAATTTATCATTATACTTTTTGGATGACCATTCATGCTAAGTTACCAAGTGACATACCCAAGTTTCATGGAAAATATGAATAATACCAATCAAATCATGTGATGACTTATCATTTATGGTTTTCATCAAATTCCTTATATGATGATTCCATTAGATTATTTCTTTTCCATTGGAATTTAACATGTTTTATGTCTAAATGGTATTTTGAGTTACCATGTGCATCTTTCCATAAATTCAATTCCTTAGAACCAACATTCTTAACACACTTTCAGTTACCTATTTGATATGAAACTGGTACTGAGCTTTTAACTTCTTTAAAACAATCCAATTCCACCCACATCTCGGATCATATACATGAGTGGAGACGTTAACATCATTTAGTGAAAGCTTATATTTCAGATCAATTGTTAGCTAAATGGTTGATTAAATATTTAATTCCTACTATAACTGAAGATGTTTCCATAGGAGGAGTTGTTATGGAAGATCACGTTATTGCTCATGCCCAATATTCAGACCTTGTCTATTCGAAATCTGACACCTTGTACGAAAAAACTCCAAATGAAACTTGTTCATCGAACACGATTCAACCAACTTCTTTAGGATCTCATATTGCTGGTGGTGTGATTGGTTCTATTAGTCAATAATTTATGAGTAAACCTTTTGGTCATTCTAATCCCAACTCTACTCTCGTTGTTGCTGCTTAAAATTCACCCTATGTAACATCTACTCTTGTTAATAATTTTGAGGTTAACAAAGTTCAATCATCAATTCATAAACAACATCAACAACCTGGAGGTAAAAAGAAGGGCAAAGGAAAAGAAAAGCAAAATTCCCCTCAATAGGAAAAACCAACGAAAACCCAATCTCTTGAAGATAAAAATAAATCATGATATCCTTGTCTTATTTGTAATGAATGACATTATACTAAGCAATGTCCATATCGTTTTGAGGTTAATCAATTTCTTAAGGGCTCCTCTACGCCTGCTATCTTAACAGATCCTTTTCCATTTTAGGAAACTAAAATGGTTGCTCAACATCTATCTTATTCTTCCCAAAACTCTGTTGATATCATGATGTTGTCCGTTTAGTCTGCTCAAGTTATGGTAGCAATAAGGACTAAATCTTATGATTCTCAAAATCCTTCGAATGGAAGCACTGCAAAAAACCTTCCACGTCGGTCCCGCCTCCTTCTGATCCTCTAAAGATCGAGCGATCAACTCTTGAAACAATAATTCACCGTCCTCCTAAATGTGTTATTAGAAAGTCATATTTTAATCTACATGTTCAAGCAGCTCAAAATTATAATATTGTTGAAGACTTAGCTCAAGATCCTTCAACAACGTTAGCTCTTGAAGTGCTTTATACTTTCCTAGCATAGCAAAAAATATTGTTATAATCCATTGGCAGAATTGATCCACATGATTCTAACCTTATAATATTTTATCTTGAAAATCACGTACCTAGACTCCCACATAAATTGGCATTCTAAATTATAGTTTTTGTTAAAATTAAATGAGTATTTCGTACTGTAATTAACAAGGGAGATTCTACATGTATCATGTCTATTTCTTGTTGGAAAGCTTTGGTCTCTCCAACATTCAATCAATCACCTACCACTATGAAAGCATTTGATGGAAGAGAATTCATACCCTATGGCATTATAAATGACGTACCCATGGAATTAAAAGGTAAAACAATTGATGTCGAGGTAGAAGTCGTTGATGCCCAATTAGACTAAGACTTTTTACTAGTTCAGAGCTGGACTTACACCATGTTTATAATGGTCTCTTCATTATTTTGGATGATATTATTTCCCCACCAAGGGAGGATAATTAAAGTAGACCAACTGGTTTTTTACACTTCACCACTGGTAGTGTACCGTTTATTGGAAAAATTCCTAGTTCTTATGAGAGTGTTGGTGTGGGTCTGCTTAAATATTCTTCACTGATGGGAACCTTTACACTCCCTCCACCCAACACTTCTTTTATGGTTTTTCAAGTAAATATTATTTCATCAAGCACTTCAGAATCATATGATCCCTAGATAGTGCCTAATTAATCAAAATTGACCAATTACAACAACCGAATGCCTTTGAGCCCAATGGAATTAGCTTATTAAGCTATGAAATTGGCCTCTAAACATGTTACTGAACCAAATGACCAAGTGAACACGTTCATTGATGAGTATTCTTAGTCATCCTAGTTGGTATCTATTTCATCTCTTGATCCTTTCGACGATGCGATTCCTACAGATGGAAGTATCTTGGAGGTTATGAAATCTAAAGAAATGCCTTGGGATGATTATCATCATCATTCTTCCTTTCTTCCCAACCTAGAGACTATTGAGAATAATTTTTCTGATTTGTTTTCACCTGAGATTGTGGATAACCCTGAATTCCCTATATTAATTTATGAATCTACATCTGAAAAGAATTTATAAATCATATCTACTATTGTTGCAATCAATATCTTAGTAAAACCATAAATTATTGAGGATGTTCACATAGGAGCCACTTGTTTTATGGAAGAAATTCAAACTTACAAGGCGTTATTCCAAGAATTCCAAGATATATTCTCGTGGACGTACAAGGAAATTCTCAGAATCGTCCCAAGTGTTGTTTTCCATGAAATTAAAACTTATCCAGATGCAAGCCTATTTGATAAATATTACGTCTAGTACATTTGCGGAAAGCTGCTACTATTAAGGTTGAAGTTGGAAAAATTTGGAAAGATGGTTTTATATATCCTTTTCCATTAACTGACTGGGTATCAAATATCGTCCTAGTTACAAAGAAACAAGGTAAAATTAGAGTATGTGTGTGTTGTTTATAACTATATCAATGGAGCTTGTCTAAAAGGAAATTATCCAAATCCTTTCGTTGACCATATCGTTGATGATTGTGTCGGGAATGAAATATTTTCATTTATGGATGAATTTTCAAGATATAATCAAATAAACATACTCCCTTTTGATCAACATAAAACCACTTTTATCTTCACGTGGGGAAATTTTTCTTATCAAAAGCTTCCTTTTGGTCTTAAAAATGCTGATGCAACTTTCCAAAGAGAAATACCCTATGCCTTTCATGACATCAAACATATCATTCAACCTTATCTTGATGAGTTTTCTTCTCACTCTAAGAAACATTAAGATAATATTATGCATATGTGAGCCATATTTCTATGATGCAGCATTAAATTATCCACTTGAATCAGCACAAATGTCTTTTTTGTGTGGAATCTGGTCAACTCTTAGGTTTCATTGTATCCAAGGAAGGGATCTACGTTGATTCCTTGAAAGTTCATGCCATACTTAATTTACCTGCTCCCTCTAACCTACGTCAACTCCAAAGTTTGCAGAGGAAGGAATTTTTTTTACATCGCTTCGTACCCAATTATGCTGAGAGTACTAAAGGATTTACCTTATTGTTGGATGACATAGCCCAAAAATATTTCGATGCTTTGAAAGACATGTTGACTCGCACACTTTTGTTACACCCCCTTGAATATCAGTAGGATTATTTTTTGTACTTTACTGCATCAGAAGATACTATTGCTATGGTATCGGTTTAAGAAGATGATTTATACGATGAACATATGATTTACTATTTGAGTAGGAACCTTACCATTTCTGAAATTAAGTACTCGCATGTGGAAAAATTGGCCTTGGCAGCTATTCAAGTTGTCTAGAGATTTCGTCACTATATAATGTTACGCAAAACCATAGTGGTTTTTTATTGTAACCCCATGATTTTCAATCTCTCATGGAAATTTCTTGGGGGAAAGTATTCCAAATGGATCATTATTCTATAGTAATTTGATTTAGAATTTTTCAAATCCAAATTAAAGAAATCACTTGTGTTTGTTGAACATATCTGTGACCTTCCCAATGCTGAAACAAAAACCGTGGTAGAGGATTCTATTCCCAATGAATATCTATTTCTTATCAGTCCACTAGATCCTTTATATGGAGATATTATTGTTTATCTCCAAACTCAAACTTTTAGGCCCGAATTGTATTGTACTGAACGTCGTCGTATTCAGTACCAATCTCAACAACACAATATTATTGGTGATACACTTTATCGTCGTAGTGCTGATTTAATTTTGCATAAATGTTTAAAGAATGAGGAAGCCAAAAGAGATTTGAATGAATGTCACTCTGGAGCATGTGGTGGGAATATGTCAGGGTATGAAATTGCCCAAAAAATATTGCACGTTGGATATTTCTTGTGGTCCAAAACTGTCATTCTCATATATGGAAGACTGTATTCTTGTGGTCTAGAATGTCATGTGTGTCAATTATATAACTGAAAATTGTGCATCCCTCCTGCTCCTCTTCATCCAGTGGTTTCTTTCAGTCCCTTTTCCGAATGAGGCATCAATTTCATTACATGTAACTCTCACTCAGCTGAGGGGAATGGGTATCCTAGCTGTGGATTATTTTCCAAAATGGGTCGAGGCGATGCCTACATATAAGGATGATGGTGAAAATTATGCCCTATTTGTATTCAATCATGTGATTTCTAGGTTCGGTGTACCACAAGCCATTCTCACTAGCCATGGCATGCACTTTTGAAATATTATGATGTCCAATCTTACTGGCAAGTTGGGTCTACGTCACGATGTTTCAACTCCCTATTATTCATAGGCCAATGGCCAAGTAGAGGTCATGAATTTTTTTTAACCATTATTATTCAATGGATGATAGGAATTTAGAAGAGGACTTGAAATCTTATGCTCTTCTCAACATTATGGGAATACGATACCTTAACAAAAAATCTAACTGGTTTTACACCCTTTCAACTTGTTTATGGACTGGAAGCAGTGTTACCTATTGAATGCGAGATCCCGTTGCTTAAGCTAGCTATCAAATTTATCCCTACTACTTCAGCAGAGGAAGAACATTTTTTATATTCAACACATCAAGATGAGACTCGTCGTGATGCCATGGGCTAGCGAGGCTCATACGAAACGTATCAAAGCATAATTTTACAAAAGCATTAATCCTCCTGTATTTTCAGAAGGTGACTTGGTCCTACTTTATGATCAATATCATGATAAGCTAGGAGCCAGAAAATTCTTGCCCATGTGGCATGGTCCTTATATTGTAAAGTGTGCAATTGCAAAAGGTGCCTATGACCTAGTTGACTATGATGGGATTCATCTATCCAAGCCCAAAAATGGGCTTTATCTGAAAATGTACTATGCCTAGATTCCTGCATGTGTAATTTGTACATATGTATTTTAGTTTTTGGTGTGTTTAGTGTTCTTATCTAGTGTTGCACTTGGTTTGCATATGTCGTTGGATTATTCACCTTATATTGACTTTGCTGATGGTGATATCTATAGTACTCAGAATATCTTATCTATTGCTTGGGAAATTTTCACGCCTAATGATGAGTTATTGAGTTTACATGGGATATGTTTGGGTTGTGCAACTAACAACACCACAAATTATAGCACAATATTAGAGCTATTATATGACACCATCACTTTTTGTATTCGTAGGTTGGTTGTTAGACTTGACTCTCAACTCACAATTTTATAACTAAGTAGGGTTTATTCCATCAGAAGTTCATTGATGTTAAGGATGTTTTTAAGAGTTTGCCTATTGGAAAGAAATTTTGATTATATTGAATATCAACACATTCCAAGACATTTAATACACTAACAAATACATTAGAAAATCATGTTTTAGATAAACATTTATGCCATTTATAAAAAGCATAGAAGCATAAACTGTAAAAAGCTAAGATAAAGATAGATAGGTTCATATATATATATAAAGTTTACAAAAGAGTTTATACATCAAAATTGTATTCAAGACACATGAGGCTTTCAAGCCTTTATTTTTCCGATGACATCAAAGCATAAAAAATTAGCTTAAACTACCTAAACCCTAGGCATGGTGGTGCTCATGATAACAAACTATGACTTTGAAAACACATCCAAATAATCGACGTAATTGTGAAGGAACTCACACAATGTACCTCTAGTAATGAAGTGGAATATCATCAATCTCAGAATGTTAGGTCCATATACTACTAGTGTATTCCCCTTATAGTTATTGTTAGTGTAGCCCCTATTGTTATTGTTGTGCCCATGTAACCCTCATGTTATTGGTGTTGTTCCCCATAGAAGCCCACTATTATTATTTTTGTGCCCTTACATTATTATTGTTATGTAGGCTCTGATTATACTATGACCCCTTAGACTCTTATATATACCAAAGTGGTCTTATCATTTGTATCATCCAATAATTGTTCACTTATGTGATGTAAAGGAGGTTTCCCCTTCGAAGAGGCTATTCATCAAGTCGTTCATCTATATTTTCTTCTATTTTGTGAGTTGGTTGGATAACATTTGGTATCAAAGCTTTGGATTCTAGGGTTTTGCTTCTTCAAACAAGTCATCTTGGAATTTTCGCTATTAATTTGTTTATATGAGGATTCATAAGATGAAATTGAAACCACGTGGATAAAAAATATTAGTGAACTTCATGTACAAATTTCAGATCTTGTTTTGCTATAATTTTGGAGATATGATTCGAGGGAGTTAGGGTTTTTGTAGGATTCATAATTAAATCTAAACATGTGACCTAGGGACAATCGTCATAAATATCTATTCGAGCATCATATTTGAATTTCATAAAAAGAATATGAAAGAAAATGGATAGTAGTTTTTTGGGTATCATTTGCAGGGCGGAAGGTCAAAATAGTGACATGTGGAACTCCGTACAAGTTCACCCTACTGAACTAGTCTATAATAAGATCATCGTGGGAGATTGGGCATAACTCTTACTTGAAGAATGCAATATCAGTCTGAATTGTGGGGTTGTAAAGAAGACTCAGAGAGATACCATAGGATTGAATTTTAGACATTGGAGATCCAAAATTACAGAGATATAACTGTTTCAATATCGAGCTCCAAAAAAGCAAGAAAAAGGTGTGTATTTGTTTTAAATTTTGCATAACTTTTGTTTGAAAAATCAATTTGAAGTGATTCAAAGGGCATAGTAAAATGTATATATCATTGTTCTATTCCAAAATGCCTCGAAAAAAAAAAATGGACACACCTAGTAAGCAACCATAAATCTCTTCTATTATGCATGAAGAAGAGGAAGCAATGCAACATGATATATCAAAATTATGTGACCAAGTGCGACAAATTTTGCGCAAAGAGAAAAAAAAAATGAATTGGAAGATAAGATGGATGGTTTGAAGAATGGTTTAAAAGAAAACATGGAAGGTTTGAAGGATGGATTAAAAGAAAACATGGAAGGTTTGAAGGAAGATTTGACAAAGTTGCTACAAGAAATGCTTCCTAATGGCGAAAAGGTATTCCATGAAACTCATGATGAGGACAAAAAGCATATGAATTATGATTTTATAGACTCCAATGTTGGGTTTAAGAACCACCACATTCCAAATATCGCTATAAGGAATTTTGATGGCAAGGATCCGGTAACATGGATACTACAAATGGAGCAATATTTTGATCTCAATGATGTGCAAACACTCAAAAGGTACACATTGCATCTTTATATTTAGAACCTAGTAAATTTGTATGATATCGATGGATTTGTTCTCGTAAACCACTTGTCACTTGGTCAATTTTTATGGAGGAAATGATAACACATTATGAGGATACAAAAAGCAACACGTTCTTTAGCCAATTGATAAATCTCAAACAAAATGGTTCAATGGTGGAGCACATTGAGAACTTCCAAAAATTGAATATAAGGGTAACTGATATTCCAAAGGAGCATAGGATTGATGTATTCATAGGGAATTTGAAGGATAACATCCAACATGAGGTTCGCCTTTAGGAACCTGATTCATTGGAGAAGGAATTCAGGGTGGCAAAAAAAGTTGAAAGAAAAATTATGGCAACAAGTAAGTCTACCACTCACAACTATAAATATGGAAGTGATGATGCTCATATCCTTTCAAAACCTACAAGGATGACGCAAAAAAATTGGAGGAAAAAGAGCAAAATGAATTTGTTACAATTTCGATTGAAAATACACTAAAGGTCGTATTTGTACTGAGAATAAATTATTCAACATAGACTATGAAGAGGAGGAAGAAAAGGAACAAGAAATATAAGAAGAGGAGAATATACACTAGGAACCAACCCCAGAGAAAGAAGAAATGAATCTGACCATATATTGTAATGCATTGGTAGGAATTACCACTTCTAAAACTCTCAAGATAGAAGGATATATTAAGAAGAAAAAGGTGATATAGTTGATTGATTCAGGTAATACCAATAATTTTATTCATTTTAAGATAGTTAAATAATTGAATTGCTTCCTATATCCAACACCAGAGTGTCAAGTGATGGTTGCAAATGGAGGAACTATAAATTTCTCTGGAAAAGTGACATAATATCAAGCTAACCATGGGGCAATATGTATTGAATATTCCAATGCTTTCCATTCCAATGGGCGATGCTAATGTTGTACTAGGATTCTAATGGTTATAATCTTTTGGGATGATAGCTTTTAATTTTCAAGAACTTTTCTTGAATTTTTTTGGGAAGGAAAGGAAATTGAATTAAGGGGTATCATAGGGAAACCAAGAAATATAATTAGATTGTTAGGTCCCTATAATACTAGTGTTACCCCTTATAGTTATTATATCGACCCCCTATTATATTTTTGTGGCCATGTAGTCCCCATATTGTTATTATTGTGCCCCATAGAAGCCCACTATTGTTATTGTTGTGCCCTTACATTATTATTGTTATGTTGGCTTTGATTATATTAAGACACCTTAGACTTCTATACATAGAAAGGAGGTCTTGTCATTTGTATCATCCAAGAATGGTTCATTTGTGTAATGTAAAGGAGGTTGCCCCCTCGAAGAGGCTGAATTCTAAGGTGTTTATGTTTATTTTCTATCCTTTTGTGAGATGGTTTCATAACATTTGGTATCAGAGCTTTGGATTCTAGGGTTTCGTTGCGCCAAATAGGTCATTGTGGATTTTTTGCTATAATTTTTTTTTTTTTTTTTTTTTTTTTTTTTTTTTGTGACGTTTCAGAAGCTAAAACAAAAACCCATTTGAGCCGAAATCATTTTGAAACTTGAGTTCAAATTTGATATCTTGTCTTGCTATATTTTCAGAGATATGATCTAAGGAAGTTAGGGTTTTTGCAAGCTCCAGAATTCCATCTCAAACAGGTCATTGTGGGATTTTTGCTATAATTTGTTTTCTACAAAGGTTCAGACTCTAAAATTAAAACCTATTTGAGCCGAAATCGTGGTGAAGCTCAGACCTGAATTTCAAATCTTGTTTCATTATATTTTCGGAGATATAGTCCAAGACATTTAGGGTTTCTGCAGGCTCCCAAATTACATCCCAAACAAGTGACCTGGGGAAAATCATCATAACTTTCTCTCTGAGCATCAAATTGAAATTTCATACGAAGATACAAAAAGAGGATGGACTTTACTTTTCGTTATATTTTTTTCAGGTCCGAAGGTCAAAACAATAACACATGACACTTCGTACAATTTCTCTCTACTTAAAAATTATATAAGCCGGTCATCATGGGAGATTAGGCATAAATATTTCTTAGAGAATCCAATTTCGATTAGACTGGTGGCAGTGGAAATGGGACATAGAGGGCTACTACATCTCACAATTTCAAACCTTGGAGATTCGAAATTACATAGTTATAGTCGTTTCAATATCGAGCTCCTAAAATCAAGAAAAGACGATATGAGGAAGTTTGATGGTAAGGATCTGGTAAATTGGATACTACAAATGGAACAATATTTTGATCTACATGATGTATAACTGTTACAAAAGGTACATATTGCATCTTTATATTTAGAATCGAATCAATTTTTATGGTATAAAGGGCTTTGTTCTCATAAACCACTTATCACGTGGTCAATTTTCATGGAGGAAGTGATAACACATTATGAGGATACAAAGAGAAACACCTTCTTTAGACAATTGATAAATCTCAAACAAAAGGGTTCAATGGAAGAGCACATTGAGGACTTTCAAAAATGGAATATATGGGTAAATGATATTCCAGAGAAGCAGAGGTTTGATGTCTTCATAGGGACTTTAAAAGATAACATCCAACATGAGGTTCGCCTTTGGGAACCTGATTCATTGGAGAAGGCATACATGTTGGCAAGAAAAGTGGAAAGAAAAATTATGGCAACAAGGAAGTCTACCCATCACAGCTATAAAGATGGAAGTGTTGTTTCTCCTACCCTTCCACAACCTACAAGGTTGAAACCACAACAATTGGAAGAAAAAGAGCAAAAGGGATTTGTTACAATTGTGATAGAAAATACATTAAAGGTAATAAGTGTGCTGAGAAGAAATTATTTTACATAGATTGTGAAGAGGAGGAAGAAAAGGATCAAGAAATGTCAAAAGAAGAGGATATACACCAGGAACCAACCCTAGAGAAAGAAGAAATTGTTCCGACCATATCTTGTAAAACATTGGCAACAATTACTTCTCAAACTCTTAAGATAGAAGGAGATATCAAGAAGAAAACTGTTCAAGAAGTGAAAGATCAAATCGAGCATCAAGAAACGAATCCGACCATATCTTGTAATGCATTGGTAGAAATTACCACTCAAATTATCAATATAGAAGGACATATCAAGAATAAAAGGGTTCAAACAATGAAAGATCACATCGAGCATCAACACCAAGTTCTCCAACTTTTAAAGGATAACGCCACTTTGGTGCAGAATCAAATGAAACAACATGCGGATCAACATTGTAGTGAAAGAAGTTTTGATGTAGGTGATTGGGTATTTTTACGGCTACATCCATACAAACAAATGTCCCACAATCAATCTATTTATGAGAAGGAAATGTTGGCAATACTACATGCACTTAAGAAATGGCAAAATTACCTAATGAGAAGAAACTTCAAGGTAAAAACGGATCATGATAGTCTTAAATACTTTTTAGAACAAAGATTATCTTTAGAAGAACATAAAAAATGAGTCACAAATATGTTGGGTTATGAATTTTAAATCATCTACAAAAAAGGGAAGCAAAATGTTGTTTCAGATGCACTCTCAGGAAAGAATATAGATGTGGAAGCATTGTTTTGTGCTATTTCTATTATACAACCAAATTGGATAAATGAAGCAAGGGATGAATGGAAGAATGACGAAGAAGTGTCGCCACTCATTCAAAAGTTGCAGAAGATCCCAGTTCAAATAATATTGCCAGAACTTGACACGAAGGGAAAAATCATATTGGAACTTGACGTAGTATCTCATTAAGTGGAAATCGACAGCTACGAAATCAACCAATTTCAGAGTATCTCATTAAGTGGGAGAACTTACCTGCTGAATATTCCACATGGGAGGACGAGAATTTTATACATAAGCATCCATAACTACTCAAGTGTTGAGGACAACACTTTTTGAAGGAGAGGGGCATGTTAGGTCCCTATACTACTAGTGTTACCCCTTATTGTTATTATAGCAACCCCCTTATTATATTGTTGTGTCCATGTAGTCCCCATATTGTTATTATTGTGCCCCATAGAAGCCCACTATTGTTATTGTTGTGCCCTTAATTTATTATTTTTATGTCAGCTCTGATTATATTATGACACCTTAGACTCCTATATATATAAAGGAGGTCTTGTCATTTGTATAATCCAAGAATCGTTCATTTGTGTAATGTAAAGGAGGTTGCCCCCTCGAAGAGGCTAAATTCTAAGACGTTTATCTTTCTTTTCTATATTTTTGTGATCTGGTTTCATAACATAGATATAATGGCATGACAAAGCTTCTAAAGAAATAACAATGAGGCGTAATTGCACAATTATGCTCACTAGAGGCTCAAACATCGAAATCATCTATTTCTTCAAATCTCCAAAAAGTCTTGGACAATCATTCCAAAGTATTTGAGACTCCCAAATGCCCCCCACCTATTCATGATCATGATCATTCTATTCATTTTATTCCAGGAAGTGTTCCTCCAAACATCAGACCTTACAGATATCCCTGTGCCCAAAAGAGTGAAATTGAATGTATGGTTGCAAAAAAGCTAGAGGTTGTTACAATTCAACCTAGTAAAAGTTATTTCTTTGCTTCAATAGTATTGGATCACAAGAAGGATGGATCATGGCGTATGTGTCTCGATTATAGGGAGCTCAACAAGCTCACTATTAAAGATAAATTTCCCATTCATGTCATTTATGAATTATTGGATGAATTACATGCAACAATTTACTTCGCCATGCTGGATCTTCATTCAGGATATCATCAAATTAGAATGAAGACTGAAGACATTCCGAAAACAACATTCATAACTCATGAGGGTCATTATGAATTTTTGGTCATGCCTTTTGGCCTTACTAATGCACCTTACACATTTCAAGGCTAGATGAATTCCATTTTAAAACCCTTAGAAAATTTGTGTTAGTATTTTTTGATGATATGCTAATCTACAAAAAGTCTTGGAAGGATCATGTTAAACATGTTGAAATGGTGCTCAAACTATTGGAGGATAAACAATTATATGCAAAAAACCTTCAAATGTTTATTTGGAGTACAAGAAGTTGAATATTTGGGTCATATTGTATCTCATGAGGGTTTTAAGGTATACCCTAACAAAATTAAAGCCATTAAGGAATGGAAAATCCCCACAACCATAAAGAATCATTGAGGATTTCTTGGGTTGACAAGGTATTATCACAAGTTTATTAAGAACTATGGGAGAATAACAACACCTCTAACAATATTACTGAATAAAGATGCATTTTCTTGCACTCCAGAAGCAACTAAGGCCTTTGAACATCTTAAAGAGGCAACGTGCCAAGCACCGGTCTTAGCTACGCTAGACTTCACAAAAACATTTATTATGGAATGTGATGCCTTAGGAAATGGAATTGGTGCTATTTTAATGAAAGAAGGAAGACCCATTGCTTTTGAAAGTTTTCCAATCAAAGGAAAGTATTTACAGAAACGTATTTATGAGAAGGAAATGTTGGAAATACTAATGTAATAAAGCAATGGTGACCTTACCTAATGGGAAGACACTTCAAGGTAAAAAAAAAATTATGATAGTACTAAATACTTTTTGGAAAAAATATTATCTTCAGAAGAGAAACAAAAATGGGTCACAAAGATGTTGGGCTATGACTTTGAAATCATATACAAAAAAGGGAAGAAAAATGTTGTTGCAGATGAACTCCTAATAAAGTGTTAAAGTCACATGGATTGTAAACACGAAAGATGGATGATAAACATTGAAGGCATTATTATTGACATAATATACATTTATAGTACATTTGTGTGATCATTAGGTTCCACATCCCAAGATCTCTTGGACTCTCGTGGCTATTCACATTCTACACCAACCCATAGAGGATTAGATGTCCAACATTCCCCCCTTAATCTGAAGAGGTATGTATGAGTCCAAGAAGAGAGTTGTAATACAAAATGTGCAAAAACATGCATGGTAGCACTAGTATGAATGTGCTCTTCGAAATGTTGGTATAAGGGGGTGGTTTAAGGATGATCACCAACACTGAAACTCTTGGTGTAGTCCCTAGAACTCTTCCAAGTCTGGCATAAAGCTCAGGTCTTCTGCTAGAGGAAGTGCTCCTAATGTTTTGAAGAGGGAAACCTTCAACCATGAAAGGGAGGTCTCACTCCGCATAAAAGGGTGAACCTCAAATTGAAAAGGGAGGTCTCAACTTGTGATGGTTTAATGATTACCACCAACTCTCAAATGCTTAATGCAATTCCTGGAACTCTTCCAAAATTGGCAAGAAGCTGAAGTCTTCTGCTAGAGGAAGTGTTCCCAATTCTTTGAAGAGGTATCACCCACTGAAGGCATGCTCAGGGGCGTCTTTGTCTCTAACTACAACTCTGAATTTGGTATGGCAGGTTGTGGCTTAGGCTTGCTTGATGTGGCTTTGAAGCTTGTAGATGATCATCACTTCCCCCCTGTCAGATACAAGGTGAGATGATGGAGAAAACTCAACTGCAAGACTGTTCAATATTCGAGAACAAATCTTGTTGTATGAGTGAAATATCTTCTTGTCTATTGAAGCCCATTGCCAAGAATCGATCCATCCAAGATGAATCTTTGTTCTTGCAGGATGCTTGTTTTTGAAGCATCTGTTTGAAGAATGACTAGTTTTATGACAGTGCTTACATGGATGAAGATCAAAACGGTGATCTTTCAGATGGCCAAATCGGTCGCACTGTTGGAATTTCAAACTTTGTTGTTGCTGTTGTGGAAGAGGAGTAGAATCTGGAACAACTAAAGGTGAACTGTCATGAAGGAATCTAGCACTCTGAACCGAATGTGCTTTGAGTAATATGGAATATGAAAGGAAACCTCCTTATCATACCCAAGACCAGTTTTGTGCTTGTTGTGGACAAGCTCCTCCCAAGGTCTAATGACCAACTTGGGAAGTGCAGACTAAATTTTTGAATCTACATGTACAACTGCTGCTTCATTGGGTACTAAATCTGAATGAACTTCAACAATATTGACTTGCTACTGATGGGAGTTTATCTCAATGTTCTGAACATAATGGTGGTTACGATGTTGTAGCTCTTCTTGTTTTAGTTTTGTCTCAAGCTAAAAAAACTCAGTATTCTCCTGTACATTTTGGAGACAAATTTTAATATTGGAAAGAGAGGTTTTGTTGATCTTAACCATCTCATCAACAGTGGAATGTATTAAATTATTCATTAGTTTCAATACATCATCCATTTGATCCATCTCAAACCAATATAATCAGAGAAATGATGCTATATTCAACCATAAATTGACCTATGAAATGATAAATAGCTACAACTATTAGATGAGTAGCAAGATACCAATATCACTAAGTCACTGTAGCAGACAACCCGGTACTAATTTCAACGCAGCAAATGACTCGCTGCTTCAATGCACTTACTTCTCAAACTACTCACACAGTGTAAAAGAAGATCCAGCCTTCTACTTTCTTTGCAAATGAAATTTGTCTGATAGTTCTAGAGCCTACTTACAAAACATCTTCTCATTCAAGATTCACAAATTCAATCATATTTATAACTAAGTATGCATAGATCTGACACACACCAAAGACAACATTGATAATATGAGTAATAGCATCTGCAATAGACTAAGTTCTGGCACCCAATCTCATTAGCTCATCAAAGCTACCTCTGGCTGAAAGAGTAGTTGTGTCCAACATGTACTCACATCACAAGAATTCATCAATGCACAAAGCTTTCGTGGGAGTATACACGGTCTTCAAAACTCCATACATAACTCAATGCATATGCCATATATATTCAACATGCTATATTTAGGCAATGCACGTGCTTCTGTGAATTTGAATTGAGACCAATGTGATACAACTCATATATAAACATGCTCACTGTCATGCACAATTTTCATCCAGGAAACATGTAATCTTTCCAAGAATCTACTTGATAGATGTTGCTCAGTGGGAAATATTAGTGAAGAGAATTGACAATTAGTTGCTACCACAATATTGTTTTTGGCAGCCAAGTTCAAAGAAGTTTGGCCTCCAATGGAAACTAGATTTGGAGAGCGTAGATTCACACTTTCGAAAATAATGCTAATGGAACAAGCAATTCTGAAGGCACAATTTAAGTTTGGGAGAATTGGAAACGAGATACTCCCCAACATTTATCGCTGCAGCTGCTGAGAAGAAACTTTCAACGGTTGTCCCGACAATCACAGGATTTCGAAGGTGAGCTCACTTACAAAGTCTGAAAATCGCCCTCATTCTGCAATGCATAATCTTCAAAAGTAGACCAATCGTGAATTGGGGCTCCTAAGCTTCTGCGCCACTTGCTGAGAGTCTGCCAGGGCACCACCCTTTGAAAATCGCTAGATTTCTTGCAGAGAATAGAGAGCAGCTCCAAAATATAGAGAAAACTTAGACCAAAAGATAGGCGTACAAACTAACCGTCAAGGACATAAATCTGAATTGTTACGCACCATTCAACACATCATTCCCACCAAACCATCATGCGTAGGATTTCATTCAACAAACTGATTTCCAAGTTCCAACCAAGGCTCATGGTTCAAGCCATCGTTTAAACCAGGACAACTTCAATGCATTTCTAAAGACGACTTCACAAGTTGGCTTCACAACAGAGAATTGACAAAGGGAGGCACAATGAAGATAGAATGCGCTCCAAACTGGTTAGACTCCTCACACAGATGTCATGAGATCAAGCCCATCATTAAACTTGGGAAGAGAGGTAAAGGCTTTGGAGGGATGATTGTTATAATGCATGAAGAATATAAATGATCCTTTCTAAAACAATCAGGTGCCAAGCACATCTGACAGAAAAAGGAGTGTTTCTGAGTGGAGACAGAGAGTAGTAACTCATAGTGAAGGGAATGTTAGGTAGCCATTGAGGCAGAGTTGCGCTTTTGCAATGGTAGTGACCATTTATTTGACCTGTAAACCCTCACAAAAATAGGCTTAGACAGATATATGTTGGGTGCATAGTCAAGGAAAGATGGAATAAAAATGGTATAGGAGTAGTTCTGGGAAATCCAACGGTCAAGCAATATGTTATAACATATACTCTGCCATATGTTATGAGAGCTTTTCTGTAGCAACCACTGGAGGAGCATAATACAAGTGAAAATGGTGGGATCAAGGTGAAGGTATAAGAAATCGAGACCCAAAGTGCAGGTCGGTCTTCCAAGGGTTAAGTTGTGTGTTTTCAAGCTCGCCTTTAGTGTTCCTTCAAAGCTCAAAGAATTGATAAGTGGAAAGTGAGACGAGATTGGCACTGCTATTCGAAACTATTGTTCGTTCGGGGTGGCCTCTAATCCAAATTTGATTGGGGTAGTAAGCCATTGTGAGAACATTGTCGAGGTTGAAATCTTGCCAAATCTACCCAATGAAGACAATGGCGAAATTAAGGATCCCAGGTTTTAATCAGAGTGGCGCAGAGAACTCATCTTGAGTTTAGCTGAGATGACATTCAAAAGTGCAACACTAATAGCATAAAATTGATGGATATAATGTCAAAGTCAGGCAGTAATAAAATAGGGAGGGTAGCAAGATGACCAGAAATGCAGCAAAATTGATAAGTAAAGAAAGGCCACAAAAACCAGTGGCTCAAATTTAAGCAGGGTAGGAATACGCCTGAAGCTCTGATACCATGTTAAAGTCACATGGAATGTAAATAGAAAACATGGATGATAAACATTGAATGCATTATTATTGACATGATATACATTTATAGTACATTTATGTGACAGTTGGGTTCCACATCCCAAGGTCTCTTGGACTCTCGTGGTTGTTCACATTCTACAACAACCCATAGAGGATTAGCTGTCCAACATAAAGGATGAGATTGTGGAAGCATTTATTTATGCCATTTCTATTATCCAACCTAATTGGATAATAGAAGCAAGGGATGAATGGAATAATGATGAATAAGTGTGGACACTCATTCAAAAGTTACAACAAGATCCCATCACATTTGATACATTTACCTGGAAAAATGATTCATTATGATACAAAGATCGCTTATATCTTTGTAATAATTCATGACTCAAGCAAAAAATTATTTTGGAATTGCACATGTCCCCCTTAGGATGGCACTCAATATTTTTAAAACCTTACCATAGGGTCAGGAAGGATTTTTTTAGGATGACCTTAAATCTGATATTCAGAAGTTTGCGGCAGAATGTTTTGTTTTCCAATAAAATAAAGTTAAGACAATTAAGACCCTGAGTTTGTTAAAACCTTTAGACATTCTAATTCAGTGTTGGGAGGAGGTCTCAATGGATTTTATGAAAGGTTTACCCAAGTCTGAAGGAAAGAGTGTCATCATCATGGTGGTAATTGATAAACATACCAAGTATGCACACTTTTGTGCATTATCTCATCCTTTTAAAGCCAGTAAAATTGCTATTGCATTTATGGAAACAATTCAAAGCTACATGGAAATCCAAATATTATTGTAAGCGATAGAGATCCCATTTTAACTAGAAATTTTTGGACAAAAATATTTTCTTGTCTTGGTACTCAATTAGCTCATAACTCATCTTATCATCCTCAACTTGACGGGAAAACTGAGATAGTGAAAAAATGTTTGGAAGGATATCTTCTTTGCTTTGTATCTGATAAACAAACACAATTGGTCAATTATTTACCTCTAGCTGAATGGTGGCATAACACTTCCTTCCATACTGTAGCAAAAATGATCCCATTTATGGCACTTTATGGATATCATCCACCATCCATCACATCATCTTTAAGAGAAAATTATAAGGTTTAAGTAGTGGAAGATCACATCGAACATCAACAACAAGTTCTCCAACTCTTAAAGGATAACCTCACTTTACCGCAGAATCAAATGAAACAACAGGCATATCAACATCACAATGAAATAAGTTTTGATGTAGGCGACTGGGTATTTTTACGGCTACAACCATACAAACAATGTACCTCAAGCAAGCTAAGAAGGATTATCACCCAAGTACTATTGTCGTTACAAGGTGTTGCAAAATATTGGTATTATGGCATACAAATTGGAGCTACATGCATATTCCTGTTTTCCATGTTTCATTCTTAAAGAAGGTTATCTGTGACGAGCTCCCAGTTCAAACAATGTTTTCAGAACTTGAGGAAGAAGAAAAAAACATATTTGATTCTGGAGCAGTCATGGAAACAAGAACTTGAAAACTAAGAAATCGATTAATTTCAGAGTATCTCATTAAGTGGAAGAACTTACCTGCTGAAGATTCCACATGGGAGGATGAAAATTTTATACAGAAGCATCCAAAACTACTCAAGTGTTGAGGACAACACTTTTTTAAAGGAGAGGGGCATGTTAGGTCCCTATACTACTAATGTATTACCATTATTATTATTTTTAGTGTATCCCCTATTGTTATTGTTGTGCTCATGTATCCCCCATGTTATTATTGTTGTGCCCTTACATTATTATTGTTATGTAGGCTCTGATTATATTGTGACCCCTTAAACTCTTATATATACTAAGGAGGTCTTATCATTTGTATAGTCCAAGAATTGTTCATTTATGTGATGTAAAGGAGGCTGGACCCTTAAATAGGTTGTTTCTCAAGTTGTTCATCTATATTTTCTTCTATTTTGTGAGTTGGTTGCATAACATAGAGTTTGGAATACCCAATGTAAATGCCTCCACTTTCAACTCCAACTCTCCAAGTGTCTCAACAACCTCTAATTATGTCCTCCAAACTCTACCTCTTGTTGGCCCCACCTCTAGGCAAGGGGCATCCCAACCGGTCTTGCAGGTATGATGTCTACATAATAGTCAAATGTTAGTCTTGATACACTTTAAAAAAAAATTCAAAACACAAAAAAAAATAAAAATTTCTACTTGACTTGTCCCATTGCATGCTTGGTGGGACGACGAGATTTGGATCTCCTCTAAAGTTGGTCCGTACATAGGTATAGTCCTTGAGCATAAAAATATGTTGATGAATCCACCTAAATAAATGAGGAGTGAATGACATTAGTTTCCTGCCAACATGGTGGTCCATTAGGTCAACTCACCTCCTAATGCAAAGATCTCTAGGTTGAGGAGGATCTACATCTACATTCTATGACTGGAATATTGGTACCTGTACTAAAAAGAAACTTACGAAGATAGAGCCATACCCAAATTGCTTCAACCTACCTATCCTGCAATTCATTAGCTTCTCTTTCATGTTTCTTAGCAAGGCCTCACACTAGTTAAATAAGTTTGGCTCCATACACTTAATAGCATACTACATCTGAGATTTTGAAGCTACATGAAGAGTTGTGCTCCCAACCACTCATGACATAGTAAACAATATGGTTTTCAAATCAAGGTCTACTACATATTTGATCTCAATATTTCAACTACTTGATTTATGATATCCTTGGTTGCAATATCGAGAAATGTAATAATAAGTGGTTTTACCACCAACATGATGGCAAGTTAACTGAATCCTATTCCCTCTCATGGACAATCTAGTTAAAACGTAGATGTTTTCTACTTCAATTGCAAGGGAATGAGAACCGATGTGAAAGCATCGTTCATTGGATTTCCATGCCCTTACCAAGAAATATAAGAGCTCTGATTGAGCTCTTGTGCCAAGGGTCAAGAAGAATTTGGCCAAACCACACTGTCATAGGGCCAATATTGTATTTAGGTCATTTGCTACTATGAGATTATAATTTTCATGCTCTCTTTCTCTCCATTAATCACCATGGTGGATTTAAACCCTGTTGAAAATTGAAGAGGAAAACATTAGATCACAAATAAATCATATTTTGAGTTAATTCCATGAGAAAATTTAAAATTTTGATGCGTTTTACAATCATCGCACCTTTTTTTTTAATAGAGGAATGTCATCACGCTTTTCATCTTCGAACCCATAATCATCGCGGGTCCAAAGAGGAAACTCGCAATGATCCCTCAACACAACCTAGGTTGCTTAACAAGCTTAAAATCAAAATTTTCACTGTTAAAATAAAAAAATTGAACCTTAAAAGTGAAGAGAAAGAAAAGAGTTATTAGCTAGAAGAAACAATACCTAAAATCATTGACTGGATTGGTCTCAATTTGCTCCAGAAGTTTGAAGGTAAAAATGAGTTTTTTAGCTTTGAAATTGGTAAAAATGAAATGGTTAAAATAAATTGACTTTTTGGGTTTTAATAGAAAATCAAATTATTTTTAATTACTATTTTTACTTATATTTTCCTAAAATAATCAAAATTGAACCCTTTTATCATTTTTTCAAGCAGATTTGATGATTTTTGGTCTCAGTGTGTAGTAAACCGATCAAAATGTTGAAATATAATGTAATGGCATGATTATACTTTATCACTTTTTTTGTATCATTAAAAATGAACGAAAAAGTGACCTCTGGAGTCTTTTTTAAGTTCTTTTTAGACTCTCAGCATAAAAATATTACCAAGTACACTTGTTTCGTTCGTGCTCGTAAAAGTTTATGAAGAAACGTATACGTAGTATAAATCTACCCCTTTTACAGACTATGTAGACTATTTGCGAAAAATATATACTTTGATCAATCATGGTCCAAATAGTTCCGCCTTGTATTATTTTACACTTTTTCAGGCTTGGGGGACTTAATTTTCGAAAAAGAACGTTATGGATTTTCCTTTTCATTTTTTTTTCAAACCTTATAAATGTGAGAAAGAAGTCAAGTTAACCATTCATTGGACTCATAGAATGTAAACAATGTAGGACTCATCAATCATGATGTGACCGAGCCACTCCTTCCCAAGGTTTGTTAAAAATACTTCGAAGGACTTATTTGAAGGATAAGCTTACACTACAAGCATGTTTCATTCTCTTCAAGCTTGTGTAAAAAAATAAAGAGGTACTTTCTAGTAATCATGGGGGGAAATGAGAAAGGAACATTTATCTTTTGTATTCTGTAAAGGAATTATGTTTCTCTTGAACATGACACTCCATCACTTTTCATGTTAGGGCTGGGAAATCTATTAGCCTGTCAGTTGATCATACCTCATTGGAAGTATTCGTATTAGTCTCTAGTCCTATTTTGAGTAAAATGCTACAAATTCAAAATTTTGTGTCACCATTATGTTCAAGAGAAGTCCAACTGTTAGCACCTAAATCCGCCTTAGGCTGAAAGAAGGCAAAATTCAGGGTAACCACAAACCACGCTCAGTCTGGTAGCTAGCCCTACCAGAGCAGGAGAGGGCTCTCTCCGAGTCACACGCAGTGAATAAGTGAATGAAAAGGCATGAGATGACTTACAGCGAAACTATTTGTCTTAGGCTAGTAAGTGAAAATGAATTCAAGGAGTGATTTTTATGAATGACTATGTTTCTAGGATGTTATGGGACCACTAGACCTCAATGAACAAAGAACTTAATACAAAGGCACGGATTATTTCATGAGGCAAGGTAGGCGGAAAGCCTAGCGATTTAGTTTTAAGATAGTGCGGAATGGAGAGATTGATTTAAGAGGGTGAAAAGGGCATGGACAACATGAATCCTTTTCAACAGAAGAATGAACACTGAACATGAAATTTTCCCATAGGCAGAGCAATAAAATTGAATTCTACCTGAGCTAACTTAGAAAATTTCAATGGAAATGAATATGAAATGAGCTATGAAACATAACAAGATATATATGAAACATAAGAGACACATTTGCTACACTCACAACCACATGAATCTCATGAAACAGAGCCACTGCCTTTCATTAATCCTCTGTAAAAAAATATACAATGCAGAAACAGAGTTTCTTCTCCACAGTCTCCCAGAAGTTACAAGCCAACCAACCCTTTGCAAATAGTTTGCATACAATATATAGAATGTTCCATGAAGAGATAGAACACCCAAGGGTTGGGGAGTTACTTGAATCATTAAAAAATGAAGGTGGAGAGCCAAACAACAGCTACAGGTGCAGCGCCACAAACATGACAAATGGCTTGGGTGGCCCTTTGCCTTCCTTTTCCACTTGGATAACTGACCATTTGGAGTGAAAATACCTTTAAATCCGCCTTAGGTGCCAAAAAACTGCAGTGCATATGAGTGGGCCCACTTACAAAAAGTCGGGAAGCGAAATTTCGCGAAATAGAGGCATTCTGGGCCTTTTTTCTTATATGCACCGTGCCACTTTGAGGCCAGTTTTGAGGCACTTGCTAGAGTCCAAAATGTGCCCAAGTATGCTCATTGGAAAGCTTGTCCTATCTACTTTCCAACCCAAGTGGAATTTTTGAATTTGGAGCTCATTTTCCCCTCCAAATCTTCATTCTCCCAAGACTGCTTCCTGTGTGTCAAAATAGGGGCAGTGAGGCCATTTTTTTAGTGTATTTTGCCCTTTTGGTGGCCAAGATCTTCTCCAAATTTCTTTCTCCGTGTGCCAGTAGTCGTGATTTTGCATGCTGAATCCAAAAATGCAAACCATTCCTCATTTGGAGCTCCCTATCTTACACGTCGCACCGGTGGCGCGACGCGTATGGAGAAAAAACCTGTGTTTGTGCCAAAAAATTACCATGCGACCAAAATTTTCCCAAATTCTTTGAAATTTGGGTTGGAGGTTCTCTAAGAAGCACTATATTGGGCCACAAAAGCGTCAGCCAAGATTCGAAGCCGATCTTGCTCTTTCGCCTCTTTTGTTGCTCTGCTCAATTTGGCCTTCAAGCTCCTTATTCGGGCCTTTGTGCTCATGTTCCATGCCCTGTAATGACAAGCCATCCTCCTCAATATGGTTTTGTCCCTGTTTTCCTTCTCCAGCAGCTTCTCCAAGTGTAGATTGACCTGATCTAACCAAGACTCACGGTCGTTGTTGAGCTCTTGCTCCAAGGTAGTGAGCTTGATCCTCCTCTGCTGGGGAACTTGTTGATTTTCACGGATGCTTTGCAGCTCCATGATCATCTGTTGTTCCTAAAGCTGTTTGTTTCTCTACTCTAGATACTTGATGACCCATCTATCTCTCTCCATATTGAGTATCAAGTCTCGTATCTCCTGCTCCTGAATGGTCATCCTAAGTTTGGCATTTTCTGCCTCTGCCTCTTCATCTTGAATGAGGATGACATCGGTCTCCTGTACACCTGATGGCCCCTCATCCTGCATGGGCTTCTTGCCTTGTCCTGTATTGCTTTGAGGGAAGCATCAGCAAGCAAATCCAACTTAACCTTCTCTTTTTGCCTGATTAGGGTTTCTATTTAGCAATAGGAGGAGGGGGAAAGGGAATATGAGTTTGGTAGTGTTAGGGTAGTGGTAATAGGAGAAATGACACGGCGGAATAAGGAACAGGGGTAGGGTAGGAAAAATCAAGCCTTGGCAACAATGACACTGTTACAAAACCCTAGAAAATGGTTTTTCTTTGGTGTCTTCTTGTGTTTGCTTTATGAAATGTTTTTTCATTTAATCACCAGCAATAACCCACCATATCTTTATCAAATTTGATGCACAAGTGAGTTTGAGAGCCTACTTTGCAATTATAGGGGCTTCACAAAATATTTTAGGGAGTTTTGGCACGTTCTGGGTGCTTTATCTCTGTGCGTCGCGCCCCTGTCTGTGTGCGCTGCGCCCTGGTTATATGCGTCGCACTCCTCCTCCTGTGCATCGTGCCCTTTTCCAGGTGACTTTTGGAGGCCTTCCTGGTGTCCAAATTGGGCACAAGATAGCTTTTTGGAAAGGTATTTGAGTCTAACTTCCAACCCAACTGGAATTTTTCAATTTGGAGTTCATTTTCCCTGTCAAAAATCAAATTTCACAAGACTGGTCAAAATGTGCCCAGTGAGGCTGCCTCAAGGAAGAGTGCTGTTGCATTCAACTTTTGAATGCCTTCCTCAACCCCAAATTGAGCTCATGATAGCTCATTGGAAAGATACGTGTCTCTAGTTATCATTTGAATCATCAATAAATATATTTGGCCAACCAAACTAGGAGAAAACTTGATTTTCCCAAGGTCACTTCAGAGGTGCATCAATTCTCCCGAGGCGATTGTATTTTTGACATTTCTTCAAAACCATGACACCTGTGTAAAAAGTGAAGGAGGTTTTTCTTCCTTGGTCAATTTTGGACAAAAAAATCTCTCAGTGTTTCCAAATTCATCTTTCCTTGCTCAAAAACATCATTTGAGTAAAACCTACCCCGATGTGGGGAACAAGAGATTTGTCGAAATGAAGCGAAATGAAGGGGATAGGGAGCTTCTAAATTCTTGAGGAAATTTTGGGAAGTATGGAGGGATGTTGGGAAGTAGTAGAAAGTGTAATATTAGAAATTGAGTGAGGGAAAAGGGTCCAAAAAGGCAAAACACATGTCCAACCCAGAAAATTGCCAGGTTGTAGCAAGAAACTAGGGTTTGTGCGAAAATGAGGAATTTGGGGGATCTCAGTGATGGGAAGTGTTTGATAAGGTACTTTAAGGATAGGGGAAGGTGTATGAACATTAGGATACAAGTTTTTCTGATGATTTGACCATCCAAGAGAAATTGCCTTCAAAACCCTAGGAGAGGGAAATGACCATACCTAAGCGCAACTGAAGCATGAACAAGGTGTAAAATGACCTAGGGGAACTTGAAATGATAATGAAAACCTTCTGAATGACGGTACACTCAGTTTGAATGGTGACATGGAATGTGTATTTGAACAACTTTGACAAGGGTAAAATCAAACCCTAGACCTAATGCCTAGTGACCAAATTTTGCTTGAAGACTTACTGAAATGACAAAATTTGACCTTGACACCTTAAAATCACTTGTGTAAGAGCATGTTTGATCACTGGAGGAAGGCTGAAAAGACTGACACTAACACCATTCATTGGACTCATAGAATGTAAAAAATGTAGGACTCATCAATCATGATGTGGTCGAGCCACTCCTTCCCAAGGTTTGTTAAAAATACTTTGAAGGACTTATCCGAAGGATAAGCTTACAATACAAGCATGTTTCATTCTATTCAAGCTTGTGTAAAAAAATAAAGAGGTACTTTCTAGTAATCATGGGGGGAAATGAGAAAGGAACATTTATCTTTTGTATTCTGTAAAGGAATTATGTTTCTCTTGAACATGACACTCCATCACTTTTCATGTTAGGGCTGGGAAATATATTAGCCTATTAGTTGATCATACCTCATTGGAAGTATTTGTATTAGTCTCTAGTCCTATTTTGAGTAAAATGCTACAAATTCAAAATTTCGTGTCACCACTATGTTCAAGAGAAGTCTAACTATAGTCAAAATTACTTTGCAATCTTTTCCTTCAATCACATTGGTCATCGCTGATTCAGTCTTGAATTACTCAAAATTTGTTCTTCAAAACTTGAAACATGTTTAGTGTAGTAGGCCCTCCAACAACAGGTCCCTTCTTATCAACTTCAACTCATTATATCAGAAGTTGATCTAGAGGCCTCCCTTGCTACCTTGGGGGTGTCCCTTGCTACCTTGGGGCCTGCATGCCTTAATGGAAGGTTTCTCACTTCCAACTATAGGTTCTCATGATTGGCCTTCCATTAGATGATTCTATGGGTGTTTAACCTAAAAAAATTTATTCACACCATGTAGATTGTACTTGAGTACCTTGAGAACCATTTTCATTATTGGTGGTTTCTCTCACATCTATTAATGATCTTCATCATCGACCGATAATTAGATGGTCTCCACCATGTTTAACTTCAGGACATTCATTCACATGGTCATATTCATAATTTGGATGGATTGGTAGAAGATGAAGGCCTTATATCGTGACTATATATCCAGGTTGCATGGAGTTCTAAATATTCATGATTGTAAAATGGATCCATATTTGATGGCTACGTCCATACTGAGTCTGTTATTGACATGGATCTTTGTACATTTCTGTACTTATTCTTTGAGATACTTCTACTTTGAGTATGGGAATGTCTACCTTAGTGATGATACTGATATTGCACTGTAATCCATTTGATTGTTGATTTGTAGGTCTCTGAAAAATGATTCCTTGATCCTTTCCTTTGCATGCTAAAGCACTTTGACCATCATACCAGTTCTGACTTTGTAGTTTAGGGGGAAATCTATTATACATCAATTTTTCACTCTTATGCAAATGACACCAAATCCAGGTCTTACATGATCTGATGAACTATGATTATAGGTCCCCTTGAAAGATGGAAGAAATACCTTTCAATGGTGTATAATAATATTGGATTAAATGTCCAAAAAACCCTAATTTTGAAGGACATCGCAGGAAATCTATTTACAAGCTTCTATGAAACATGATTGCATAGTATATACATCGCGATGTCATTGTGATTTTCCTATGTTAAGGTCACGATGATCTTCTTATTGCGGTAAAAAATAAAAATAAAACGAAGATTCCTTTTCTAGAAGCGTGGTGGTTGGTATCTAATCCAAATTGGTTGAGATTGAGCTCGAGCTCCCCATATCCTGAACCTCCTTCTATAGTGGATCCATCCCACTCATTGTGGATCTCTCTCCTCCCTTCATGGATATATAAAATTCCACTCCTTCCTATAAGTACAATGCCTTCAAACAGAGTTGGGTTGCCGTTTTAGACCTTTGAACTTACCTACATGATGCTCAAATTTCCATTGGAGTTCTTTTCATTTCAAAGGCTTGGGTTGAGGAGAATTGTAAGGAGACTCCAACATCAAGGCACTTGGTTGTAAATCTCCTTCTCTTTATCATTAATAAAAATATTTGTTTCTTTCCCAAATGCATGTGTTATTTATTGCAAGGCTCCTTGATCTCTTACATCGTTTATGATTGAATATTTGATATATTTGATGATTGATCTCTTGTTTTTTTTTTCTTTGCAGGTCTCCTCTTGGAGCATTAAGGGATAAATCATGGAATCTACAAAAGAAAATAGCGAGGGTCATCAATAAGAATTTCGTGAAATGGTATGAGTATTTACATCCTCTTATATCTGTGATTCAGTCATAAACTAGGGAATGTTTGCATTTATTTGTCTGTTTGTTTCTGGGATTGGTTTCCAAGCCTAGGAAGATATTGTTATGTCTACAAAACGAGATTTGTCCGCCTAGCAGTAGGGCCACCCTGTTTCATTCATCGTTACTCTAAGTGATACGAAGTTAAGGGTTTCTAAAGCAAAGAAGAGAGCATTGAGATATGCATCAAACCTATTCATATAAATAAGACTTGTGTTGGGGTCAATGAGACCATTTTTTAGGTCTGAATACAACATAGTCCAGGGACACCTTGCAAGGGGAATATCTATAGGCATATTATGGGTAAACATTGACCATAAAGGGAGATTGTGTCTGAGCAAGAAAATACAACAAGGGGCTAAGAAAATATGCATATTTATTGTCCAATTCCCTTGCAAAGGGTGGAAATGATCTAGAAACTATACTAAGTGCTGGATGCTAGAGACCTTGAATTTTTGGTCAAGTTTGGATTTTTCTATAGCTTTCTATACATTTCACATTGTAGGAACGACAAGGGATGTAACACTAATTGTGTTCTTAGTCACTTATGCTCTTACAGTTACATATTTTTATCATGGTGGTAGGGTAGTATGGCAATAGATTGTTAGTAACCCATGTGTTTGTTATGCTCTGGTACTATGTTTAAAAATTAAGTAAATTTGAATTAGGAATCCCAATGGTGAGTTGAATGCCAATGTGGGAAAAAACTTGAAGGACCTTAGTAAATGAAAAACATTCTTCTTATCTCCTAGTTTAAAAAAAAATGGGTCCTTATTTTAAGAAAACATTTTAGAAAATTTTTAGTATGTGTAAAATGACAACATGCACATTGGAGTAATAGATTCAATTATGTTTTTAACAACACTGACTTCACCAGTTGGGCTACTTTATATGGGGTTGCAAGGTCATTGCCTTATTTCCCATTACAAACTCCCATCGTGCTTCCTCTTGTTAGCTCTGAGAAAATGTAACAACAACAATTCTACCCAAGTTAAAGGCTAAAAGAGCACCCCAACCTATTTCAAAACCATGCCAAAGAAACTATATGATAGATGAAAAGTTGAACACCACATATTTTTGAGATGCCTTGTTTACAATATAGGGAAATTAATAGCATGCGTAGCATATTTTATATAGCTTCAAATAGATAATAAAATAGATATTATAATATTGTGTGATGTAACTCCTAGATCACAAAGGACCTTTCAAAAAAACATAAAATATTTAAAGGTGTCTATAGGTAGTAACTTGGTAATAGACCCTGTTAGCTAGTAGACCATGCTAGCCATTGAGCTTGTCGGTACCAAAATAAAGATCATAGACATACATTCCCCTAATATATTACAAATAGGAAATAAGAAGCAAAAATGAATACACATACAAACAATAGATAAAACAACGAAATCTAGAGGATAAAGAGAGAATGTTTCATAATAAATGCAAATAATGAAGTTTATAGTATGTACAGATAATGAAATTTTCCATTGAGGGGAAACCCTATCTTAGCTGATAATCCATATATTATAATGTGTCTACTCTATATTCCTTTTATGCATTTCCTATGCCTCTATGTTAGTTACAATAGGAATCATTCATGTTACTAATTTGCATATTTTGTCATAATGTATCTATAATTTATATTCCTTTTATGCATTTCCTATGCCTCTACATTAGGTACAATAGGAATCCTTTAGTTACAAATTTTCATATAAATGGCAATAATGAGTATAACAACTTATTACAACAGTTCCTTTCCTACATCCTCTTTTCGCTTGAAGGAGAATGGTGAATGACTTAGTTATCTATCTGTCATCTTCATTTGTGTGCACACAACAAATAGCAACCCTTGAGGTAAAGGAAATAGTCCATTAAATCACTAAATAAAAAAAAAGGATTTAAAATAGCTCCAAAACTTATTGAATAATCTAATTTGGCATTTTGGCTTAGAATGTGTTGGTTCTCAAATTGTTCCAGTGACAAAGAAAAATTTAAGAAGACATTTACTGAGGATAACAATCCTCCCACTTTAGGTTGGAGACTGGCCCTCTCCAACCACAGGGGTATTCTCCGTGTTTAATAATGTTTATGTAGATTTTTATATGGTAGCGAATAAATATAGCTAGATATAAATAAAAGAATGTTGACTATAAGAATGGTGGTAAGGCTTACACTATGTGAAACTTATTAAATAAATAAATCATTAATGACTAAAAACGGAAATTCCAAATATGCATCATGATCCATACCTAATACAATGGTTAGAGATGGGATTAAAATTAGAATAAAAAAGAAAAAGAAATAAGAAGAGTTAGAACATGTTAGCTTATATACATCCAATTGGAATGTGCAGTAAAATCATATGATATCATGTACCCTTATCATTTAAACCTGCAATAAGTCAATTAGAATGATGACTTAATTATTTCTCAATGTCATATATTTGAGAAATATTAAATCAATAGTATACATGAAAGAATAAAAATGTGATCATGTCATATCATTCTTAATTAGTCATGTATGCTAGTAAAATAAGATAAAGTAAAAGAACAAAAATGTAAAATAAATAAGAAAAATAAAATGAAAGATGACTGGTATGTATTAGTATTCAAATCAAATGTGCAAGGGGATCATAGATATCATGCATCAATATGATTCCTACTTGCAACATGTCAATCAAATATGATTTAAACCCTTTAAATAATATATAGTAAAGAAGCATTAAATCAACCTATGTATGAATATTTATTGTATGATCTTGTCAAATCAATAATATTTCATGTTTAATAGTATATACAAATATAACATAAACAAGAACACATAAAAGGGAAAACAAAATGAATCATGATAGAAAAAATTAAAATCTGACAATCATAATGAAGCAAGCCAATGAAACATGTACATTGTGTTAAATTTTGGAAACTCATGGAGAAATTCCCTCCATTGGGAATCCTTCCTCATTTGGAGAAGACCCTTCTAACGCTTGGAAGAATTTAATTTCGTTAAGGAAAAATATTATTTTTAATGAGAAACCCACATATGTACAAAAGTACAAGTCATCCTAGGCAAGGAAAATCCACCCCATCAACCACATATAACTACACATCATGTCACATCACTTTGAGGTCATTCATCACACATCACATCTTCTCTTGGATGGTTCATATAGCTCTAAAATTGTATCTCTGAGGCCACATGTGCGAAGGAGAGAGAGGGAGAATTTGTTAGCTGATTTTGATTTCTGTTTGGGATTGATTGAACATCATTGACTTAGGAAGGTTTTGACTTGGTTTGGATCTGTCCTTGGGGGCCGAATTTAGGAGAAAGAAGGCCAAAAATTTCCTGTAATGTTGACCACCTTTGACCATAGGACTGAGGTACCTTTGACCGCATATTTTTTGAAGTTTGATCATAGGCCTTATCTCTCTTTTGATCGAGCTTTCATTGACTGTTTTCATTGGAATTTGACTAGCAAAGAAGGCCACATATTTTTACTATTGACTGAGATGATTTAGAGGGTTGTTTACCAGTGATATTTGACTTCTTATGGCTGCTACTACTATTGGCTTTGACCAAAATTGCAGATTTTACTTTTTGACTAGATTTGACTTTTGGGCTCATCTTTGATTGGATATTGGTTGGTTGAATTTTGGATAGTCAAATATTTGACTTTGACTCGTTGATTATGAATTTGAACATTGTATCTTTTGGCTAAACATTTGATGGCGATCTAATAGAACAAGAATTTGGAAAGGGTTTCCCTCTTGTGGGGTTTTTTTTCCCTTAGGCTTTGACCAAATATTGTGTCTCTCTTGTTCTTGGATATCTTTCATTATGCATTGGTTTACTTTTATATATAAATAGCTTATTGATGCTAGAAGATTAAATGATATTGGATAAATTGATTGGTAATTGAATAAGAATTGGTATAAGTGATTGTGTTAAGCGTAAAACACTGGAAAATTAACATGGTATTAGAGCTAAGGTGAAGACAAGGCCAAGGAGACAAGCGATCACCTTTGAAGAAGATTTAAAGAAGATAATTTGACTTGGTCAAGGTGTCTACCTCATACTTCAAGGAGGGAGAGAAGCTGAATGACTCATCAAATTTTGCTACTTATAAGATCAAGTTGGAAGTGACCTTGGATGAGAACGATGTCTTGGAATAAGTCTAAAGAAAAGTACCTAAGCCTTTGGAAAATGCTTCTGTTGTTATCAAGGAAAAGTACAAGAAAGGTGAGATTAAAGCCAAGAAAACAATTATTTATTCTTTGGGAAATCATTTGCTTACTTATATATCTAAGTTAAAGAAGTTGAAGGAAATCGATAATAAGCTAGTTAGGATGTATGAGTTCAACAATTTGGATCATATTCTCTCCTTGAAAAATCAACTCAAGGACATCAAAATGAAAAAAGGAGAGACTGTGTAGTCATACTTCATGAGGATATCCCAACTAAAGGATCAATTGCTAATTGTTGGAGAATCTATATATGATAGAGAGTTGGTAATCGTTGCACTTCAAGGTATTCCTCCAATTACTACTATAAGCAACAATGACAAGTTTCCGACATTTTATGAACTGGTTGGAAAGTGTACTCAAGAAGTGACCAGAGTGATTTCTAGAGGGAGAATTCAAAAGCACGAGAAGGAGAACCCTCTACATTTGTGCTCAAGCTAAGAATATGAAAGGAAGAGGAGGACCATCTAATCTTAGAAAACCTGCTCCAAAATTCCTGGACTCTAATAGAATACTTAAAAGGGAACTAACAAAGGTTGAATGTCACAACTGCCACAAGCATGGTCACTATGCAGAGAAGAGAAATGCTCTTAGGTCCTACAAAAACAATAATGGCTTCAACAACAATAGGTCTAACTATAGAATAAGAAGAGATGCTCCTGATGATCGTGATGAAAGTCACTGTCCTCAAAAGAGATTAAGGAATATAAGGTATGGAAATACTACAAATGCTACTTAATTTGAATATTTTCTTATTTATGCACTTTGAAGTTCCTCTCCTCCAGATTCATTTGATAATTGTTTGGTAGATAGTGGGGCCTCTAAACACTTCACTAGGTAGCATGAAGTCCTCTCAAACATGGTTGAGAGGGAGACTAATTTGAAGATCATTCTTGGGTACGATTCTACTTATCCTATGAAGGGTTTTGGATATATTTCATTTCATCTAGGCTATGGTGAAACTGTACATCTACATGATATTATGTATGTTACACAATTGAAGAAGAATCTAGTATCTATATCTTCCTTGAAAGACAAAGGGATGAGGGTTGCCTTCATAAGAGGAAAGGTCCTCACTTGGCCTATGGAATCTAGCATGAGGGATGCATTGAATTTAGGATCAAGAATTGAAGGTCTCTATAGAGTCAATTGAAGACCAATTAGACCATTGGTACATGATAATAATCATGAAAGTGATCTATGGCACCAAAGCTTTGCCCATCTTCACTATGAAGCTTTGTTGAAATGAAGGAGGATGGTTTTTGGAATGCCTGAGGTTCAAGCTAATCATGATGGAGTATGTCTGTGATGTACACATGGATAGAGATCGAAGGAACCATTCCCTTCTAGTAGGAGAAGGACAAGTGGTATTCTACAACTTATACATTATGACTTATGTGGACCCATGCCAGTGAAATCTCTTGGTGGTTAGCTATACTATATAAACTTTGTAGATGATTTCTCACAAAAGACATGGATATTCTTCTTTAAGCACAAGGATGAGGCATTTGATATGTTGAAGGACTTCAAAGAACTAATAGAGAATCAAACAAGGAAGAGAATCAAGGTCTTCAGGTCTAATAGTCGTGGAGAATTCACTTTGAACAAGTTCATTAACTTTTGCAAGAAGGTTTGGATCAAGAAGGAGACCATTGCACCTTAAAATCCTAAAAAAGATGGAGTGGATAAAAGAAAGAAAAAGGCCACCATGGAAACTACTCGAGCCATGTTGCATGATCAAAATTTTTTTAAGTTTCTGTAGGGTGAAGCTACAAAAATTGCGGTCTATGTTCAAAACAAGACCCCTCATCAAGTCGTGGGTGACAAGACCCATGAAGAAGTATTCACAGGTGTGAAGCATGATGTTGGAAATTTGAGAATATTTAGCTTCCCCATGTACTTTCATGTGCCGAAGGACAAGAGGAAAAAGATGGAAGCCACTAGAAATAAAGGTACGTTTGTTGGATATTGTGAAAATTCTAAATATTTTAGAATATATGTGCCTGGTCAAAGGAATATTGAGTTTAACAAGGATGTGAATGTTTGTGAACATGTTGCCCTTGGAAAAGAAAGGGCCATTAGTCCTCACCTCTTGTTGAGAAGAAGGATGATGACATGGACCTACTATCAGGGAAAATTTTAAGAACCCCCCTAAATTTATATGTATAATAAATGGGTGAATCCTCATGATACATACGAAAATGAAGGTGATTATATCAATAATATATATATATATATATATATATATACTATATATATATATATATTATATTATATATATATATATTATATTATATATATTATATATATATATATATACTATTATATTATATATTATATATATACATATATTTTGGTGAATCTATCACCATATTATATTATATTGTAAAATTATGCCAAATATCTCAGAAAATTATATTATCTTGTAAAATCATGGTGAATATTTCACTGAATTATAAAATCTTGTAAGATCCTGGCGAATATTTCACTGAATAATATAGACATTATAAAGGGACAACAAATTTCATAATGAGTATTTCATGTAATGTCTCCATGACTTGTTAAGAAATCCATCAAGAACCAAAATAAGTATATTCCTTATATGGAATATAAAGGTATTTCTCATGGAAAGTCAATTAGGTTTAGCGCAGGTGGTAGGGAGAAATCCAACATGTGACAATGTGTTGAACTCATAATGAGTATTTCTTGTAATGGATATGAGCCTTGTTGTCTAAGAAATCCCCCGAGGACTGAAATATGTGTATTCTTCATATGGAATATAAACATATTTCTCATGTATTAAAAAAAGGGAGGATATGAGATGAATGATATAATTACAAAGCCATGTGATGGTGTACTTAGCATTGACTAGTCACAGTGGTTGATAGGTTAGTCATGTACTTTAGTTAATATGTGTCAATTCATTTATTATTTTAATTGTTTTATTACAATTATTGTGTATTTATTACAACTTGGTACCAACACACATAATTTTGGTAAGGCAATGTGTGGTCTAGTTCCAAGTTAGAGTGTTTGTCATTTCGCCCACAGACTAAGATTCACCCCTAAAATTTTCCATGGATACAAAATATCAATCCAATAAACACAATAGGTTCAAGTATTAGCAAGCTATCAACTAGCCTGCATGGGGTTTGCCATATTACAGGGGCATGTGGCCTCTCAGGTGTAGCCACAATTTGTGCCTAACATTATTGTTGCCTTGTTATAGCGTGTAGGAAATTAATACATAATTTGCATTGACCTACCTAGTACCACTAGTCCTTGCTTGGATCTCACAGTTTACCTTTCATATCTTCCTAAAGTCAAAATTCTTGGAAATAACAATTTGTACCAAGAATTTTTGTTACATTGTTGTAGCATGAGAGCAATTAATACATAATTTGCATTAACCTACCTCATACCACTAGACCTTGCTAATATCTCAGGGTTTACCCTTTATATCTTCCTGAACTCACATTGCTTGGAAATATTACTTCAATGCCCTTCTCTCCCCAATAATTCAAGGGCTAGGGTTTCGTAGATATACAACACAACAAGTTCAAATATCGGCAAGCTATAAACTACCCTACATGGGGTCTGCCATATAATAGGGGCAAGTGGTGTCTCAGATGTAGCCAAAAAATTTTACAAGCATTATTGTTGCCTTGTTATAGCATGCAAGAAATTAATACATAATTTGTATTAACTTTCCTGGTACCACTAGTCCTAGCTCGGATCTCAAGGTTTACCTTTCATATCTTCCTGAACTCAAACTGCTTGGACAGAACAATTTGTACCAAGCATTGTTGTTGCCTTGTTGTAGCTTGCAAGCAATTAATACATAATTTTCATTGACCTAGCTAGTGCCACTAGTCCTTGCTAATATCTCAGGGTTTGCCCTCAATATCTTTCCTAAGCACACCCTGCTTGGAAAGAATACTTCAATGCCCTCCTACCCCACAACAAAAGGGTCATGATTTAATAGATATATGACACAACATGTTAAAATACTGGCAAGCTATCAACTCCCCTGCATGGGGTCTGCCATATTACAGGGGCATGTGGCCTCTCAGGTCAACTTGAAGAATAGGATCAAGATGCCTGTTTTTGCCAAGAATACACTCTTTGACATGAAATTTTAAATATGAGAATATGAGATTTGTACATCGATAATTGTTTGACAAATAGTTACACACATATGTGACATCATGGACTATCATAATTAAAGGGTACAACATGCAGGGTAATGGCAAGGATTTATATATAGATATATCTCCAAAAGGTTAACCCCAAGGGTTGGCTCGATGATCTAAAGTAGAGTCAAACATGTCACCTGAAGTTCTTTACTATTGTTTGTAGTTTTTGTTGACTGGACTCTCTTTATCCCCTTGGAGTGAGAACCCATGATCAGGGCCAATGGTTTTCATGGTTTACCATCCACGAAATGTGGGGAAGTACTCCAGGGTTTCCATACTTCCATTCCAAGTAAAAAACAAAAAAAAACAAAATATATATCTCCAAAACAATTGATTGTTGTTCCCTTTCTTATATTTGTAACACCATTTCCCTTCGTCATATAGATGTGGATTCGTGGAAGTACTCTGGGGTATTCCATGCTTTCAGTCTAGGTAAAAAAAAGGAAAGATATATCTCCAAAACAATTGATTATTGTTCCCTCCCTTATATGTGTAATACCATTTCCCTTGGTCATATAGATGTGGATTCATGACCTCTTTTTGTAGGTTCTTTGCATTGTTTTCCTTCCTGATATGGTGGTAGTCAAAAACCAAGTTAAACATATGTACACAAGAAGGTTATTGTAGAAGTTGCCATATTTTCTAATTTTTTCAGAGTTATTACAGATTGATATTTTTCCAGAAATAAAATCCAACTAGTTTGTTTTGATGGATTAAATATAAATGGTCAAGTATTGCTACAAAGGATTTTGAAATATAAGCTAACTTTTCTAGTCCAAAATAAAAAATCTATGGTGACCCCTTTTAATATTCAATGTAAAATTTGGTTTAAGGCAACTCAAATATTTATGTTCAATGATGAAATTGAGGTGCATCTACATAGATTGACTTGTGAACAATTGATTCAATGGGAGGGAAGGGGGAATGGAAAATTTTCAGAATCCAAGGGAAGTATTGCAAAATGCACAAATTCGGTTTGAAAATTATTTTGATTATTATTATTATTATTATTATTATTTATTATTTTTATTTATTATTATTATTTATTATTTTATTTATTTATTTATTTTCAGTAGAGAAGGGAATATATTCCACACATGGGAAATCATGGTTATTGTCACGTATGTACTTATTTCACTTTAGCTTTCAATGTTTCTTCTCTTTGAGCATTTCTTAGCTTACAAGAATCCTAAGTTGAATCGTTTTCCTCATTAGCGAAATCTACAATTAATGTTGATGTCGAAATCCAACAAGACTTCTATGAGTCCTTTACCATGTATTGTTTTGGAAGATATCTCATAGCTTGGTTGGGTGGGGAGGAAAGAAATATTGAGTTCATGAAGAGGTAAGGGCATTCAAATTCCACAACACCCCTATTGGAACATTTTTGTGAAAAGGGATTTGTAAAACAACCCTTCCCTCTAAATTATTTCTTTAAGCCATGGAGGCTTGGGCAGTGGTTCTTCCAAGTTGTTAAATTTGTAATTGTTCAATATATGATAATAAAGCCTCGTCCTGCAATTATATAAGTGATGATTGAATCATGTGGTGTTTATGGGGAAGGAGAGTTCAAGTGGTATTACACGTACAACTGAAGGTGGCACTGGGAACTTTGACATATACCTCACAAATTCAAGGCTAATAAAAACATATTAGAAATTTTCCTTTTTGCATTGATAGTTTCGTATATTTGGTACATTGAAAACAAGTTAGTATCTAATAAAACATATTAGAAATATGCTATATTTGCATTGCAAGATTTGCATGCTTGGTACATTAACAAAGTTTTATAGTTGGTACTTTGAAGACTTTCAAGAGCATGAATTTATGTTTGCATGAAGAAAACAATATTAAAAAATAAAAAATCGTTATGTAATCCATTGATAGATTTGTACAGTTGGTATAACGAAGATCTCTCAATACCTAATACATGAATATGGCCTTATGTTTAATCTCAGAGGTTTGTGAGCTAAAAGTAATTTTAACAGTGATGAAGAATTATGTAGTTGTTATAGTGAATATCTCTCATGGAAATGGCCTTAAGTTTGAGCTCAGAGCTTTGTGAACTAAGAAACTATGCTTGAGATCAGAGCTTTGTGAGCTAAAAATCAATTTAACAATGATGAAGCTCTAAACAAATCTTTTAAAAGGAAAACCGAACAATTATGGAACATAAGACACATGAAAAGACAATAAGGCCATATTCATTATGGTAAAAACCATTAATAGAAATATGATTAACCAATTTTGTCATCAACAAAGTACAAGGCCATTTACTTAGTGGTAAAGAGCACTACTTGATTTGGTGGATCAGTTTAATGCTCAAAATTCAAAGTGCTCATATTAGCTCAAATTCAATGCCAAAACAAAGATCTCATCACCCTGAATCCAACTCAACTCATTTCACTCAAGACTGACATCGGATGCTCATGAAATCATGTTCTGATCAATTTGGGAAACAATTAAATTTTTTTAATGTGGGTTGCAGGTACACCGAGTCAACAGTGTGTACGTTGACTAGGCACTTGACTGGGTTTGACTGAGTATTTCGTGGACCAGTTGTTAACTACCACTTGTCTAGTTTTGATTGGTTGTAGGATGGCAATTTTTTTATTGGTTAATGTTTTTTTTTATGTGGCCCAATGAGGGAGTGCCACGTGGGCCAATCAATGGTTGCCACATGGCCTCCACTCATTTGTGCAAAAATTTTTATGAGGTCGAACTGCCTCTGTAAGATTCAAACTTTTGACCTCCATTGAACAACAAAAGGCTCGCACCAATGGCCCATAGGTATTGCTTGTTAATATATAGTAAATAAACCTTATTTAAGTTTTTGTAATGCACCATGTGGGGGAGGGGGGCAGGCTAATCTCTAGCCCCTAGCCACCTTAGCGCCACGGGAACATAGGTAGGGGTTCAAGGGCTAGACCTTATCCTAACCCATGACCATGGCCAAAGCCACAATGCACAACCTTAGCTAGCACTATGACCAAGCAGAGGAAATGGGGGGCCAACCCCAAGGCACATGGTGCCATGAAACCACAGACATGGAGGAAATGGGGGGCCAACCTCGGGTCGTATGACCCATGATATGACCACCGATGGAAGGAAAGGGGCGCGGAGATTTGTTAGCCCTCGACCCAGAATCTAAGGCACCCAACACAGTGGTATGGCGCCATATGACCACAAAATTCGAAACTGGGGGCTCAATGGCAGAGTTATTTGTCCTACAATTTCGCCCGCCGAGTGGGAATGTAGGCCAGGTTTGTGTGTTGTTTCTGCATTTGGGCTGCTCAAGCCAGGTTTGGGGAGAATTGTAGGATCTTTAGTTAGAAAATTTGGAAACATAGAGAAACAATCATAACTTACTCAATATTTTGCCAAATGAGGTGCAAAAAGAACAAAAATGGGGGTTTTTGACAGTGATGGATCCATTGGAGACACCAGTTCTATTGTTTGAGCTTTGTAAAGCACGTAAACACACTCTTGATCATTTTTAGTGAAAGAGGCCTTGCATTGGAAGATGGACCAGGAGATGTAGCCCAGGAGAGGGGTGAAATCCTTTATCATGCTTTGTGTTATGTGTTTAAGATATACTTATTTTGTCTCTATTTGGCTATAAATTATGGTTAAAATTTACTTAATTATGTGTTTAGTAAGATGATCCTATACCCAAAATAGATATAAATTTAACTTGCAAATTGTTTCAAATCTTCAAGTTTACACATACAGATCATTTTGGTATCAGAGAAACAGGTTATTGTGAAGATTTGATTTATTTGCAATTGTTTTTATGATGCTTACAAGGTTGAATCTCAAAATAGGAGAAGGAGAACATGTGGAGCCAATATCTCAAATTATTTCAAGGAGAACAAACACACCTCAAGATTCAATAGTCATGGAACATAAAGAAGGTCCTAAAGAGATGTTTGAAGATGAGAGAACTTTCAGAAAATAATTCTTTGAGATGTTTGAGATGGTTAAGGTTCTGTATGAGGAGAGGAATGCCAGACTGTATGGAGATAACTCAAAGCCTCCAAAAGGAGATGGAAGAAAATGAGACAAGCCTCCAAAAGGGAATGGAGGGAATGGTGTCAAACCACCACATTCACCTCCATCGTCATCCTCATCCTCATCTTCAACTTCTTCTACCCTTTCACAAACACCTCCAAATTTCACAAGGGGTCATGGTAAGACACCTTTTCTTAAGCTTGACATTAAGTTTGAACTGTTTATGTACAATGGAGAGGTGAATGCAGAGAGATTGGATAATTGGATTCATCAGATTGAAGTGTATTGCAAGATACAAATAATCAAATATGATGAAACCAAGCTTCAACTTGCTTCTCTTGGACTAGAAGGTGCAACACTAATTTGGTGGGAATCCAAAACTCAAGAGGACATGAAGAAACATGGTAAGGTTTTATCCTCTTGGAATGATTTTGTTGTTGCAATAAGAAGGAAACTTTATCCATTATCATACATGCAAAAATATATTATGGATTGGAAAAACTTTAGGCAAGCTAAAGGGAAAAATGTGCAATCTTATACCTAAGAATTTATAAAGAGAGATTTGAATTTGGGTATAGATTTGTGCTCAAAAGATACTTTTCTCAAATAAATTGGAGGATTGCATAGTTATTTGAGACACAAAATTATCATGTTTAACCCTACAAAACAAGATGAAGTTTGTGTATAGGAAACTCATTTATAGGCAAGTGGGAAAAATGTTTATGAAGAAACTTGTGAGAGTTCCTTTGAGTCTGGAGAAAAAGGAAAGGGCAAGTTCAAAGGAAACTGAAAGAAGAATGCTGCCATTAATATGGAGAAAGAAAAATTTACATGTAAACACTGTTCCAAAGAGGGCCATGATGAAGATAATTACTGGAAATTTCATCTAGAGATGAGACCCAAAAAGTTTAAAAATAATGAGAAAGAGAAGACAACTGCAATTACACAACAAGATTTAGGTTCTGATTATGGAGATGAAAGAAAGATCACATCCATGGGTTTGAAAGGTAAGGATATTTCAAGTACTATTTCTTTAAATTGTCTAAATGAAAATCAAGATGAAAAAACAATAATAGTGTTTTTCCATATTAGAGTCATTTCAAAACATACCAAGATAGATACACTATTTGATAGTGGTTCACAAGAAAATATTATCTCATAAGACATTGTCAATAAGTTGAATTTAGAAACCATTCCTCATCCTAAACCTTATCCTCTAGGTTGGATATATGACAATGCAAAATTGCATGAGACAAAAAGATGTAAACTGAAATTTGCAATCATTGCAAACTTTTTAGATGAGGTAAAGCTTGATGTAATTCCAATTGATATATGTGGTATTGTTTTGGGAAGACCATATCTATATGATAGGAGAGCTATTTTCCATCGCCATGAGAACAAATATCATTTGTTTAAGAATGGGGTTGAGTACATTGTTAGAGCACACAACAAGAAGTTGAATGCATCTCTTGTAAATGTGTGACAAATGAAGAGGATTGTTAATGCTAGTAAGAAATTTACACTATTAATGATCAAACACAAAGATTTTGAAGAATCTAAAACATTTCAAGGATATGAATCAAGTTTGAAATCTGATTTCATTGATATTTCTAATTCATGTGATAACATGTTTCGGGAGTCTAACATGTTGCCTCCTAAAAGAGGTAAACACAATGAAGCAATTTGCAATAGGATGCATCATTGTTGAACATTGGTGTGAATAAGATACCAGTGTTAAAGCATGCAGAGGTAAAAAATCAAATGCAAAGGCTATTTGACAAAGAGGACATTAGTCCCAAAACATATTCTCGTGGGTTTCATAATGTTTTGGTGTTGAAAAATGATGGTGTGTAGCGATGACGATCACATTCGGTAAATAGTTGAGCCAAGTGCAAGGCTAGACATGCTAAGCATATTCATGACGACAATGTTCAGGTTTTTTGTTTTGCATATTTTGGACAATTGTAGAAAGATGTCACAGTTGACAGAAAGTCAAGGACTCCAAAATCCAGGAAAGTGATGTACTTTCATGAAAATCTCAAAGTGACAAAGTCAAGAAAATTTTAGTGGATTGAGACTGGAAGGGTGACAAATCTATACCCTCATCTATGTATTGACTAATAAAGAGATTTTGTAAGTCTAAAAGCTTCCAATGGGTAGGAATGATTTGGTGGATTAGTTTAATGCTTAAAACTCAAAGTTCTTGGATTGGCTTGAAATTGGTTCCAAAGTGATTATCTCGTCGCTCTGAATCCAACGCAACTCGTTTCACTCAAAACTAACATCGGATGCTCCCGAAATCACGTTCTGATCGATTTGGGAAAAAACTAAATTTTTTGAATGTGGGTTGCAGGTACACCCAGTCAGCAATCCGTATGATGACTGGGCTTGACTAAGTATTTGGTGGACCAATCATTGACTGCCACTTGTCTCATTTTGATTGGTTGTGGAAAGGCGAGTTTTTTTTTTTTTTTTTTTTTTTTTTTTTTTTTTTTTTTTTTTTTTGTGGCCCAATGAGGGAGTGCTACATGGGCCAATCAGTGGCTCCCATGTGGCCTCCACTCGTTCGTGCAAAATTTTGTATGAGGTTGAACTACATCTGCAATATTCAAACTTGTGACCTCCACCGAACAACAACAGGCTCGCACTAATTCGCCACAGGTATTGCTTGTTAATACATAACGAAGAAATGTTATTTAAGTTTTTGTAATGTGCCATATGGGGGAGTGCCAGGTTAAGCCCTAGCCCCTGGCCATCCCAGCACCACGACATTACCGGCGGGGGGAAAAGATCTAGGCCTTAGCTGAACCCATGGCCATGGCCTAAGCCACAACGCACAACCAGAGCCAATGCTATGACTGAGCGGAGGAAATGGGGGGCCAGCCCCAAGGCACATGGTGACATGAAACCACAAATGCAGAGGAAATGGGGGGCCAACCCCGGGTCATATGACCCATGATATGACCACCAGCAGAAGGAAAGGGGTGTGGAGATTTGTTAACCCTCGACCTAGAATTTTCGGCACCCAACACAATCGCATGGCACCACATGACCACAAAATTAAGAACTGGGAGCTTAATGGTAGAGTTATATGTCCTATAATTTCACCCGCTGAGTGGGAATGTAGTATAGGTTTGCACACCGTTTCTGTGTTTGGGGCGCTCAAGCCAGGTTTGTGGCAAATTGTAAGATCACTAGTTAGAAAATTTGGAAAAATAAAGAAACAATCATAACTTACTCAATTTTTTGGCCAAATGAGGTGCAAAAATAACCAAAATGGGGTTTTTTGATAGTGTTGGATCCATTAGAGACATTAGTTCTACTTTTTGAGCTTTGTAAAGCATGTAAATATAGTTTTGAGAAATTTTAATGAAAGAGGCCCTGCATTGGAAGCTAGACCAAGAGATGTAGCCCAGGAGAGGGGTGAACTCCTTTATCATGCTTTGTGTTATGTGTTTTAGATATGCTTATTTTTTCTCGCTTTGGATGTAAATTTTGGTTAAAATTTACTTGATTATGTGTTTAATAAGTTGATCCTCTACCCAAAACACATATAAATTTAACTTACAAAATTTTTAAAATCTTCAATTTTACACATACAAATCACTACTACATCACCACCATTACGACACATGTGATAAACTGAAGATCCTCTCCCAATATATGGTGGTCTAAAGGGAATGCAAAGCTATAAAAATCTTAAAATAACAAAAAGAAACACAACTAAAACAATTGTATTTCTTCAGTGCTTCTACTGCAATGTAAATGGGTACTTGTTTTTACTTTTGTATATAGTACAACACTTAATATATACAGATAAGTCAATAAAAGAATGCACACCAACTACTACTTCTGCCACTGGGTTTCCACTCACATTTGTTCAAATATGGAGATAGATCTTCACTAAGAGCAACCTTTGTCATAAGCATCACAATAACCTAGTTAAAAACATTACAATTAGCTGAATATGTAACATTGCTTACTGGAATTCACTCTAGTTGTAGCTCCCTTGTTGGAATAGTCTAAGGCATTCTTCATGTCTAAAGAAATTTACAAGATGATCATTAGTTAGGCCTGCAACTTGCATGAAGGAATACATGATTCTCGGGCCAATAAATTGGAAATTTCGCTTCACCAGGCCCTTGCTAATAGTTTCTGCTTTGGATGACTTCACATTAATGGTCCTTGCATACTTATGTTTTATTCAAAATGGGCTTGAAATTCACGAAGTCCCATGTGTATCTGTCAAATGAGCCGAATTCTTGTTCAATTTTGAATAGAGCCAAAAGAAAACATGTCAAACTACAAAACTAAGAGAAATATTAACCTTAGGAAACACTGTTTAAGAAACAAAACAAATCAATAAGAAGAAGAAATAAGATTTTTGAATGCAAACTCTTTAAGGGGGGAGAGAAAATGAAAGTTTATATAGAAAAAAGACAATCAACATAAAGGGGATATCTAAACGCCAGTTCTGAAAAGATATAAAAAAACCATGGAAGGTTAATGTAGATGGAAGTTTATAGGAAAATAAGTCAAACAATGCAAAGAGTATGTCTAATGCCAGTCCCCAAAATATATAAGAAACCATTAGATCTTTCAAATATTTATAATATGTACATACATTTCTAATTGCAATACCTTAATAGCCCTACAATACCGACTTCTCTCTTTTCAAAAGTAGGAAACAATCTTGAGCTCGAGGTAAGAATTACCTTAAGAATGTGTTTGGAATTCTCAACTATCCCTCTGATTTTGGATACATCCATGATATCATGTTGTGTACTGATTGATGCAATTTTCCTCTCATTGAAGGTTTCCACAATGGTGGAATCAAACCCAACAAATGCATCTCTGACAAATTTGTTCGAACTAAGATCAACAAGAACAACAAGAAGAAGGTAATTTTCATCAATTAGGAAACCTGGGATTGTGCTAAAGAATTATAATTAACCAAAGAATAAAGATCTCTATCAATTAATAATAAACATCGATTACTAAGCCCATGATCTAGTGAAAGAGCAATCGTTATGTGAGATAGAGTCTATGGACACTGTGGGAAACCCAATGTCGCACTCAACAACCATCCAATGAATCCATAATTCAAAGAAAAAGGTAAGGAGCTATGGGTAATTGAATTGTGAATGGATAAAGTGCAATTGAAAGCTTCCATATGTAAATGACACCACACACAACAATTCTTGTGCTCAACAATCCAACTCACTAGAAATTGGCTTCAAAACCCATACCAACACTCCACAAGCAAAGATTCTATTGATATTGTAGTTTTACTCTTATAATACACACCAAAAAATACTAATGGTTATCACAACTAGAAATTAATTAAATTATAAAAACATATTAAACTAGAATTGTCACAAGCATACAAAGGAATAACTGAAGCATTCACACCATCACAAAAGAGATTTTTACCCTATAGACCAAAATGGGTAAAACCATATTCGAATGGTATAGCTCAGGCTTGATTTTCTCAGTGATTTGTAAAATTACAATAGGCTTAAAAGATGTGAATCCTCAGAGTCATTGAAGCCCCATAGTCATATAAGTAGTTATGGAGATGTAGGTTTGGCAATTCTAAGGTAATATAGAAAGGAGGGCTCATCTCTCTCATCAGGAAAATATCTAAAGATAATTGGGGTTTTGGGGGAATCTTCTTGGAGGTGAATAGGTCATAGGGGAATGCCATCAGACCGTTACACTTGTGGATGGGCTTACACTCCCATTCTGATAGATTTGGACTAGGGCATCTGGCTCATGGACTTTTATCGGGTTGGCTCTTCTAAATATTTATCTTGTTTGATGTGGGTTTGAAACTAAAAAAGAGGATGGAAAATTGGGATTTTTCTTCATTCATGCCTAATCGAAAATGGAGGGGGGACCATAGGGACTATTTCCAAGGCTTTGGTGGTAGCATTAGGCTAAGATAACACTAAACTATTGGGATGTTGGCAATTTCCCACTATATCCAGCAACCCGAGACTCTTTTATGTATTCAGTTTGTTTGGGTTCATCCCTCATTGGGTTGGGATCAAGGTATTATTCAAGTTGTAGGCCTTAAATGTATCATAGTTCTTTGGAGCTTGAATGAGCTTCTCCTGGTATCTCCTTATCTTTTCCAATCTCCTTACTATCTCTTTATTTTTTCAATTTGGTGTATTCAATGCCCAAATCAAGAGGAGAAAAATATAGGGGTGAGAAGAAAATAATACCTAAAGGCTTCACACTTGCTCAATATTGTGAGCTAATTCATTCCCACATGTGCACCCATAAGAGACAAAAGTTCAAAAAACATTTTGCATGACAGGTTCTGTTCATTAATTTCAATTAGGTTAATGTGAGATAAATAACAGTAAAAAATCCCCATTTTTACCTCAACTCTTTAATGCCTAACTATTCAATGACCAATGATTTGTTCAAAGTCTAGTTTGAAGGACACATTACTCACCTTTTCCTGTGAAGACCAAATTGTGAGAAATACCGCTGGAGCTATCAATAACATTAGTCCCACTATCACAATTTCTCCCGGAACTTCATTGGTTCTACTCAGGTCTTAAGAGAGGGGGAATATGGGATATTATACAGGGATAATTCGTTATGATGTTTCTCCATTAATGGGGTTGGGCATGGGTAGTTGGAATCAGGACTGGAACCATATTCATTTCATTGGTATTAGAGCATTGGGGGCTGATACATGGTATCAGAGCATCGGGGGAGGATACATGTTAAATTTTGAAAGAAATGAATATGGAAAAAAGCTACACACAACTTGAATAAATGCATTTTTTTTTAGGACCCTGCCGCCTGTCACATTGATAGAGGAAGAATTGTGTTTCCTCGAGGACCCTGCTACCCACCGCATTAACAGAGGAGCTGTTGCATTGGGCTCTATAGCCCTGATGTGGCATCTATGCTTCGATCATTATCTGGGGAAACTAAACCAAGGTTAATATATGGATTCTTGGAAAATTATTTGTATGAACATAAATAATACAAACCCATGAATCATAGATGTCACTGCATAATAATGACATAATAAGGGTTTTGTACAAGGACCTTACCATGATTTGAATCAAAGATAAGCTTACAATGCTTTCAATGTGTTACAACTCTGTTTCAATACAACATGCCCCTAGAATAGTCAAAAGAAAGACCAAAGGTACATTGCTCACTAAACTTCTCATGATTACCTTTGTAGTTAATTATTATAATATGAGTTGAACAAGGACCTTGAAATGAATACATTTAGAGAGGTGTAGACCATAATCCTAACCATAGGTCATTTGTGTAACCACACAAAAATAATTAATAATAGAATCAACCTTAGTAGCTCACTGCACTGCACATACAGTTTTTGTGAGATCCTTCTAAAAATTTTGTTTCACGCTGGAACCTTTTTCTTTGCTCTATCTAATTTCCACACAAGGAAACTCTCACAAATTTGCCTTGTGGGTTGATAGGAACATCATGTATTGATAATATTTTACAATGACAAACAAAAGTCCACTCTATTTCATATCACCTACCTTCCTATGCAAGAGGATCTCCAGTCTAGCTCATACCACATAACTTCCTACACAAGAGTATGCAATTTTCATGTGTTGGGAAACCTGTAAAGTTAACACTAATCCTGAAGGTAGATGATTGGGTCCAAAGAATCTAATAAAAACTAATAGATGTAGGAGTAAATGTTAGGAATCAACACAAAATATGAAAGATGTAATGTAAGATATACAGTAACTTCAATAAACCCAATTTCTTACATCCTGTTTGAGAAGGTTGTAATACCAAACATTCCATCTGTTTCACCTCAATTTAGATAGGAATCCACCAAATAAGGCAGCAACCACTTGGTTATACTGATAGTAAATACAAAAATAATATCGAAGCCTCCCATTTCCTTACATCCAATTTGACTAATTTATAATACAAAACACTACTCAAGCAATGTTCCAGATACATCTACAGTAGCCATTTATTGCAACTTAATTTAAATAGGCTAAGTTATATCACAGGACAATCACGACATGAAGGTGGAATCCACATGACTATCCTTTACAGAAAATCCAAAAGATAGTCTCAAAGCCTCCAAACTATTAATCGATCATTCAGCACAACACGATACCTATGCCAACCATATACCATGCCTGCTTACAAAATGCCTTGAATGTTTGAAAATATTTTGTAAAGATACATAAGATAAAAAAATAAGACGGACAATGAATAATTGGGGAAAAAATCTTATATCATTCTATGATAAAACTTCAAAAAAATAATTGAACAATAAAATGTATATAAAAAATGAAGGAAACAACCATACTAAAACATGAAATGGAGAAAGTGACTATATAAACAAGATTTTGGAAAATTAAAGCTAACAAGGTGGACAACACATGAATCTACAAGAAATAAATTGTTCAACGGTAGAATAAAATGATACAAAAATGTCAAATGAACGACATAAAAACAGTGCATTACGTAAATAGTAAAACTAACCTAAGTGAGACCACACACTAAAGGGACACTTTTTTTGAGATGGATTTTATTCTAGGCCCCTAATGGAATAAAATCTCTTGGCATCCTGCTTTGAGACAACATCAATTTTATAAGATTTCATAACTTTGATCTCCAATTAAATTTTTCCCAATTTCAAAAAGGAAAGGAAAATAATTGGAAGGAAATGACTGTGCAAATCAACTAAAGCAACCACTGTGGTTTCTCTTGAAGTAGTTAAAATATAAATTAATTCCAAATATTAGAAAAGTTAGCTTGTATAGAAATCACTAGTTTTAAAAACCTCACACATCACTTGACCAAATTCTAGTGTAATTTAAAAAATCTCTTAATCGGGTATAATGGATTCAAACATAGCTGGAATTAGGAATATACAAAAAAGTAACTGCAATACTAGCCAACTGCTAATTTAGAAAGGAAAGTACTCAGTACATAGACTCGAGCTTAAAGCCACACAACACAGAGGAAAGAAAAGGTAGATCTGATCCAGATCAATGGAAAATATGTTTTTTTCCAACCAACACAACCATTATTCACCATTCTAGCATCTTCTACCAGACTAATGAAATATATTTCATAATTACCACCAAATGGATTTCATGCTCCACGTCCTAGAGATGACAATCCATGATTAGCTTATTTGTCATTTACCATGTTAGACTTAAATTTTTGAGCACTTACGCCTTTACTAGACAAATTTGCATTATTAGTATTATTATGCTCTTCTCATCTTAAGAGGTAGGTATTGTTGTTGGAAAGGAATCATCATCTAGTACACATTTTCATTATTAGTATTATTATGCTTCTCATCTGAAGAGGTAGGTAATGTTTCTGGAGAGGAATCATAATCTAGGATAATATGAGCAACTTTCCCTTCATGATTACCTTGCTTCAACATTGTCAAGGAAATTTTGATTTTCTTTTTACTAGCCAATATATTTCCTTTGGAGGCCAACTTAATTTCTTTTAATTTTTCCTTATCTTTCTTTACAGTTTCCCGTGCAACAACTACAACAGCTTGGTAATTATCTTGTAAAGAGGTTTTTTGTTTTGTTTTGTTTGTTTTTTATTTCTTTTTTCTTTTTTCTTTTCTCTGAAGCTTCCTTATTAGTAGTGATTGTTGTAGATGGAGCTTAAATGACCACTTTTCAATGATTAGTTTCCCCCTAAGTAGACTTGCTTGATGTATTATTCATTTCACTAGCTTAATCCACATAAGGCACATATTATTATGTCTCTTGGTCATAAGAATACCAAGTACCATTATTAGCATCATAATAGAGCCCTACAATATTGTCCAAACAATTAAGTTAAGGAACATAAGACTAGTGTTTGGTGTTGCAAGTCTCATCCACAATAAACATTTGCCAAACTACACAACTAGTGCTCAATGATAATACCTAGCATTATAAGGGCATGAACTCGTGAAAAAAACCTAGCAAAAGAAGGGTAATATGAGACAAAATAAATGCATACCAGTATGACCATCATAGTAAAACCCAGATGCTTCATCCCAAACAAACCCAGGCTGAGAAACCATGCCTCCTTCAAAAGGGTCAATAGCTGAATTTCCTACATCGTAACCTTCAACATTTGTGCCCATCATTTTGCCTTCAATGTGTTGTTTATCATACGAGTTGTACTCCTTAGGTGCTCATCCAATAGAGCCATACCACAAAAAGAAATAAATGAACAATGTAAAAATAATGATACTTTAGAAAATGGAGGTAGAATTTGGCACAATTCCTAGCAACTAGTTTCTTATTTAGCAATGTATTGCATCAAGTAGTAATACCTATCAACTTATGTACATTACAAAGATAACTAATTTTTTGTGTTGAAATCCAATGCAACAAAATTATACAGTATATAGAAAAAATAAGTAAATAAATAAAATAAAATAAATAAATTTTGTTTTTCTTGAAAGCTTAAATGATGTTTAGAAAAATAGATTATATAATAACAAACCTGATGTTAAAGGTTGCAACTTCAATTGTAGCACCACAAGGTTGCTGGAATGAGAAGTACCAACAGAGGAGCCTAGACCATGAATACTATTTTCATATGCAACCCTCAAGGCTTGACCATTCCATTCCAATTTTTGTCCATTAGTTGCCTCCAATGCCTTTGTTGCTTATTTGATCTAGAAGGACACTCATACATAGAAAAACAAACTATGCATATGAAAAAGGAAAATAAGTAGCAAATAATGGGAATCAACTTTAGAGATTTCATAAATAAATGTATGAAACTCAATACCGAATGAAAAGGTACAAATGCAAATCCCCTTGAAACATTAGTAAATTCGTCACAAACAAGTCAAAGGTCCCACAAAAAGTTAGTTTTTGACACTTATCATTTGGAAAGAGTAACTTATTCATTAGAATTGTTGGTTTTTGTAGAGCTAGTCTTTGAGAGAGAACATGCTTGATAGAGAATGTGTGCACTTTCTTTTCATTTGCTTTCATTATTTCTTTGTAATTAGTTTCAAGTTTCTTGCATTAGATTAATCTATTTTGAGAAATAATCACCTAGTACATATAGTACACGTATACCTCATCAGTTCACGAACCTCGGGTTGACAATTTAATGATAGGGATTTAAATCACAATTAAATCATCCAACAACTTCTCTTCATCAACATTCTCATCTAGACCATGAACAAATAGAACATGTGTTGGTCCTCAAAGAGAGAAAGCTTGTAAGATATATCAGATAGTTCACAAACACAATGCTTCAACTTCATACTAGATGCTTGTTTGGTATGGGAAAAATTCTTGTTTTCCTAAATCATAAATTGACAGAAAAATAACAATAAATAAATGAAACCAAAAGCACACAAGGACTAAAAAAATTCAAATATCTTAATCCAAAGGTGTCTATAATATCTCCAATTCACAAAAAAGACAAAATGCAAAAGGATAACTTACAAATTTTTAAATCAAGCATTATAGAAAGATAATAATCTAAAGTTCTCTAGCGTATTATACTATAGAAAACATTAGACGATGATACAAAATTAATAATCCAGTTTGTTGCAACCAAATTCTACTAGTACATATCTAGCAAATTAAAAAAATGAGAAGTGAAAGCTAAATATATTGTTAGAGATGCTCCAACAATGTTGTTTGTCAAATCTCATTGATTTCCTCTAGAATTTGGAAGTTTTGGTGCTTCATTACTTTCTGTGAACATGCATTTCTTACACATATACAAAATTGCACATGAACATGCACTTATTATGAACAAAAAACTTATATTTGTTCTTTAAGAAGAGTTTGAATTACCTAGAGGAATGTTTTAAACCCAAGGATAAGGAATCCTAAGAACAGAGTTCTTCTCCACATATTGGTACCCTTACACATGTTGATGAATATTGAAACATGGCAACATAGCTTCTAGTCATGTGATTCCAGATCTGCACATAGATTAGTCTTCTTACCCATGAAGTTTGAAAGGTATATGATATTAGTCATAGAAAATTATGCAACAAGCAAAATAAAAATCACCTTCAAAGCAAACAAACATATTTTCTTTTAGCCTTGGCATCAAAAGCGTAATTTCATAAAAGAAATGTCGGTTTCATTCCAATAGGTCTCCTACGATGAATGCGCAGGAAACTAGTACATAAACCTTTTTTCTCTTTGCTTAGCTACCCAGGGCTTATTTCTCTTTCCAAATATCAATAGTTCTTTCCCAAGAAAATATAAAATAAGAATAATATTTTACTAGATTCTAAAAGGTGAAGATGCTGAAATCATGCCACTGGCACAAAGTGAAAGGAAATAAAATATATTTCCTCAAACCACCAAATATATGAAGAAAACAATAATAATTATAATAATAAAACTAGATCTATGGATATATGCATGAAATGAGAACTATAAGCATTCAAGGGACTAACAAAATATTTGACCAAAACAAACCAAAAATTTGAAACTTGACAAAATCCTCTAAACACAAGTAGCGAACAAACCACTAAAATTTTCCAAGATGTCAAAGCTAGACATCAACACAATTTCATGTACTTGAATAAGCCCATTGTTGCTTAGCATTAGAATTCTTAAATTAGTTATTTATCATTTAATACTAGGACACTATCTATGTGAAAATAAATAGGTCCCAACATCATCAAATCAGACTTAATTTCTAGTCAAAGATAAAATCCAACTTCATTTCCATTACTAATATAAAATCACACCCTTTATAAATATTAACACCTAACCACTTAGACCCCTCAAATAATACTTTTCATAGCCCAACAAAAAGATATCCCTCACAAAAATTAAACTTTTCAGTAATATAACATGATCATGTAAGACAATAAATACTAAATATGAACACTACTAGATAAGCATCAATCCAATGTCAGTTCAATCAACCTTCATGCAACGAAGAAAAATCAATAACTTCTTTTGTGATATTGAATGCCACACTCTTGTAATCAATAATTATGCTGGCACTTGAGTTGCTAGTGTTGTGTCAAAGTAACCATTACTCACTACCTACAAATGTTGAAATACAAGATGGTGCTAAAGTTAAAGACACAAAATAACAAGAAAAAAGGTATGACAAAAAAATAGACATGCAAGACTATATTGGTTGAGCGTGATAGGGACACCAATAACTGAGACTAGAGATTTTTGTAAAATGTAGTAGTTACTAATGTGTGTCTATTGTGTAATTAGTGGTGTGGTGGAGAGAGCTACCAAGAAGGGATGTTGGTCTCGGGAAAGTATAGTAGGGAGATCCATAAAGAATATGTGTAAAAGGAAGATGAGAAGTGTTGTCTTTAAGTTGGGTTATATTATGGTAGAATTTTGTTGGTCATAATAAGTGGTAACAAAAGACTTACATCAATAGGTAAAAAGTAGATTTAGGGCAGGAGTTGGAATGACTCATGTTATCTCATCCCTTAATGGTCCTAAGGACATGTGGGGACCCAAATAACTTAGTACCTGAAATACTTGAAAGCATGGCCGACAGATGACTGACAAGACTACATACAAAATAATTCTGGTCTCAAGAAAACAATAATAATTATAAAACTAGATTTATGAATCTAAGCATGAAATAAGAACTAAAATCATTCAATGGACTAACATAATATTTGACCAAAACAAATCCAAAACTAAAAAATCAATGAAATTCCCCAAACACAAGCAACATATAAACCATTAAATTTTTCCAAGATAATGGAGGTAGATAACAAGGTAGTTTCATGTACTTGAATGAGCCCATTGTTGCTTTGTGTTAGTCTTGTTAAATTAGTTATTTATTACTTAATACTAGTTAGACACCATCTATGTGAAAATAAATAGGACCCAACTTCATCAAATCCAGCTTCATTTCCTCTCATGGATAAGAAACAAACAATGTAATGATTAAATATGAAACATCAATCTTAAAATAACACACATAAAAGAAAGGTAGTTGCAATGTTACAATGAAAAATACAAAATATAGAACCTAGTTTTACCTTAAATTGACATATAGTAATATTGCATGATAAATGGAACATGTATACCAAAATAAGAGACCCCTCACATATATCGAATTAAATTACATCTTAGGGTATATCAATTTCCTAGTTCTCATCTTGGTCCTCACTTTCTACATTGTGAACATGATCTTCTCCAAATGAACTGTCATTATGAGCCTCCGAAATGTTATTTTTTGTATCATGTTCATTAGATAAAAATTTTATATTGTTTTCTCCCCTTCTACCACAATTTGATCGCCAAAGACCTAATGCTCTTTCATATGGAAAATTGTTAATGTCATAGTTTTTTACATATAATCTTAAACATGCATCCATATGTTTATCAAGCTTGTTCCTCAATTTTGACTTCAAGAATGAAAATGCACTAAACATTCTCTCATCCTGCACTGATCCCTAAATCATGGTTTGACACAAATTTGCTAATTTGAAATATTCTGATATGTTTTCTTACAGGTATTGGCTAGAACTTAAAGTAGTCCATAATCTTGTTATAGCACCATTTTCATTAGGATTCTCCAAAAATGGATATTTCTTCCACATTTTTTCAACAAAGCATCCACCTTGTTGATACAATTTTGATGAATCTAAATACCTTCAATCTCTTCATCATGTATCGAGACATTCTTGCAAAAGTGGTCTATTAAAATCTCTTTTCAAAATAAGATTTTAAAGTTCTTGTACATTGACAATTGTTCCAATATCGAGGGTACACCACACACATGGCCTCCAACAATTCATCTCGAGGAAATATTTTCTTATCTTTGATGATAGTGATATTACAATTTCTATCAAATTTTGTCTCATTGAAATCACAATATTATCAAATTGGTCTCTTGACACAAGGCACTCTTTGGTGTTTTGTGTATTACTAATATAGTGAAAGGGGCCCATATACCCATGCACTGCGATACATAGTATCCTTTTTTCATCAAACATCAATTTTTTTTCCAGTATTTTCTATATTGATGATCTTAGTCCAACTTGTAAACTCCGGACCAGTAAAAGACTTTGGCATCATATACAAACTATCCAATGCAAGGCATGCTGACTTTCTTGCATTTGTGTATTCTGCAATATACATTGTGTGATTCTGAGGCATTTTCATGATGACATTAATTTCATGTAACATAGGAATAATTACATCCAATGTCAATAATGTCTCTATATTAGTTAGTTGAAAAAGAAGATCTTGAGCTTTGTCTACATTGTAGCGATTTTCATACATCAATCCTACCAAAGATTTGAACTCACTAAATAGTCTTTGAGATGGTCCATTCAATGAGATCCATCTTGTATCAACATCTTTCAATTTTTTCCATACATAACACCATCTGAAAATGGTTGAAACTCTAAAAATTGTTTGGGACTAGGAGAAAAGTATGCATGAGTCTCACGTATAAGATCTTCAACTTTTGAAACTGATGGAAACTTGTTTACTATTTTAAATGCAAGATTCATCCTATGAGCCATAAAATGAAAATTAAGCATATATGGTGAAGCTAATAATGGTAGTATAACAAGAAGTCCACTCCTTTGTGCTTCCATTACTGATCCTCCATCGGCTCCAAAACATACCAACTTGTTTGCAATCATTAAATGATCCATACCACTTTCCTTCAAACTATTAAGAACAAGTTCATAAATATTTTCAGCTATAGAAGTCTCTCTCATCTTTTTAATCCCAAGTAGATAGGAATGCCTAATATGGTCATTAACCATATAAATTATCATGTAGATCCATGAAGTATTATATATAGTTGTAATCTCATCCAAAGATAATGCCAAAAACCTATAATTTTCAATATTCTATTTCAAATCATCCTTTTCTACTTGAGCTAGATATCTTGCCCATTCCCAACCACTAGTTATAGACCAATGAGAAGATGGAAATTTTGACACTTGAAGAAAATATAGATATGTCATGTGATCCGGATAATCTGTTATAGGATGGCCTTTAGATAAGATGTGAAATACAGCGCTCAATTGCATCATCTTGGATAAGAAACTTATTTCCATCATCTTTTCAAATAGAGATATGATGGTTCCTCCAATTGCCTTAAGTTTTCTTTTACTTATTAAATATTTCTTGTATTGTTCTACATATTGTATATGTCGACATTCCTCAGAAAATTTCATTCTGAGAATAAATTTCTCTTCACTATTTACAATTTTCTTTTCATACACCTTTCCTACATGATTTTGTATTGTATCTAGCTTCATCTGAAATTTCACTACCTTGAGGGTTTTCCAACTACATGCATTACATCTAACTTCCTGGGAAACCTCATCCTCATTTGTAGGAGGTATTTCTTCAATAAATTCTAAACTTGAGACCCAATATTCTTGGAATTGTCTCCCTTTGGTCAACTAGCCTTTTTTCTTTTTCCGTGAATGGATTGTGTAACCTTCCAAGGAAAAATATTCAACATTTTCATCACCAATTTATGTTGAAACTACATTTATCTCACCCTGTCACTTGAGGAACCTATTATTTCATCCATCATATGGATATCAGATGATTTTCACAAGAGTTAACATATCTCTCAATAACATATTGTTCAAAGGAGCTTGAAGCATGAAGATAATGCGTATTCTTGGATGGAGGCTTTTGAAAGTACGATAATACATCCATTTGCCTTGACGATTTATTCCCATGCTTATATTTTGATATCTCACTGAATATTCCACAAGTAAAATTTCAAATTGATCTAGAAACCCACATCAATAGTTTCCAAGAGTTTGAGAATTACTAGATGTGTAAGTAGTATTCAACATAAAATAAGTGCAATGTTCACAAAAACCATTACACAAATTTTTATTAAAATGTTATGCCAAACCCAAAAGAAAAAATAAATCATTATAGGCAAAACAATAACATCATGATTCATCATCTATAAAAAAAACTATCATTCAATGTAAAATATATAAAAAAATTCCATTTAAATTAATTCATATCTCCATCACCTAATGAACACTTGGAGCTTTAAACAAAACAACAAAGAAGTATAAAAGTAATTTAAACCCTCCATTGGCAAACACTATACTTAAAAGATTTATATATATATGATATATAACACATTTGTGTTGTTCACCTTACTGGAATTACATATAGTGAGGAGATATGTAATTTTTTGATATAACAATACACCTTTTATCTTTTATTGTAACTAATGTTTCCAACAATATCATAAAAACTTATGATCCACTCAAAATGTAACTTACCATCATTAGTAAGAACACAACCAAAGATCAACTCAATCATGGAAGATCCACTTTACATCAACAAGTAATAGGATTTTCTCTAAATAACATAGATTGTCAAGTGATAGGTTTTCTATATTTTGGATAATAAATATTCTCACAAACATGAACATAAAACCATATATGATGAAATCATAACTTTGATTATATTTTAAGAATGATGAAAGCATTCTCTTTAGAAAATATTATGGGAAAAATGCCACTCATATATTGTTTTTACCCACTTGGATTTTAAGGGTTAAAGAACTTTCTCTCATAGACACAAACATAAAACCTTCAATGATGAAAGCATAATTCTGATTCTCATCAAGACCAGAAAACATTATCATAGTGCCACACACTACATTGTTTTTCCCCACTTGGATGCTTAGGCATAAAAAATTCTCTCTCACAAGCATGATTATAGAACCATATATGATGAAAGCATAATTCTGATTCTGTTTAAGAATGATGAAAGAATGTTATTTATAAAACACTATGGGCACAAATCCATTCACTATATTGTTTGACCCACCAATGAGACTTTTTGCTTCTAATTTTCTTCCACCTTAATGGCTTTTAAGCTAGATTAGATTGATGTTGAAAACCATGAATCAACTCTGTACAATTTCCGACTTCACCTTTAGGCGCTTGGGCGACATGACGTTTGAAGCTTGAAGATGTTGATGGGCAAGTTAGTTTATTTTTTACAAAATATCAATTTCACTTGACCCATTTAATTGGTGTGCAATAGCTCCGAGAAAAATCCCTTTCAATTGGCATTTTGCAAGTAAAAGAAACTAACAAAAATCTAGAAAAGTGCTTAGAAAAACTATTGTTTCTACTTAAATAATTTGGGAGAATACTCAGAAATTCTACAAAAATGTTTCTCTATCTTTGTAAAAACGATTCCCAATGTTTCAGTTGAAGATAACCCCCTTCCTGTTGAAAATCAACTCAGAAACTTAGCTGAAAATTTCTTGTTCATGTACCCTAGCTAACATTGTGAAAGTTTGAGGAAATTCTGAAGGCAAAAGTGGTGCAAAAGATGCAACGAAAGAACATTGTTGGTGTGCTAGGGCTGCATGTCAAACATGGCCTGAGTGTGTTGGATAAAGACCACAGAGGATCTCAAAAATTGCAAAAGGAAGATGCATCAATGACCTTATGGGAAATTTCTTCCCTTCTGTAAACACTAATTGAATTAACTCCCCAATTGTTGGCAGGTCAACTCTATAGGCACAACTGCACAACTGAGTTTATGCCAAACTTTGCTTGTTTTAACCAAGTCATGTAATCATTGACTGGATCTACTAGGCTAGGTCCGTCTCAACCAAAGGTGGATTTCAAATGAATTAGACTCATGAGTCCAAACAAACTGGGACCAGATCCAGTAATCATGCTTCCCATAACTCATAATTATTTATTTTTTAACTAATTTTGGGTCCCATGCCTGTTATTTCAATGTAAATTGTAGCTATGCAAAACTTGAATCTCAACATGTTAAGTTGCAAGTTGTTATGACAAAGAATAAAATTTCATTGTGGATTTAACAATCCCAAGAGAAGCTTCTAGACTCATGAGTCTAGGTAGACTAGGACCATGTCTAGTAACCACGCTTCCCATAAATCAAAATTATGCATTTTTTACGTACTTATGGGTCCCCATGCATGTTATCAAGGGAATCTATAGCTATGCAAAACTTGAATCTCAACATGTTAAGTTTCAAGTTGCAAGTTGTTATGACAAAGCATTAAATTTCACCATGGATTTAACAATCCTAAGAGAAGCTTCTAAGCTTTCCAGTTTGACCAAACTAAATGTTACATTCAAATAACACATAAGTGACAAAAGACATATAACTAGAATTTGGTTCAGTAGTTCTTGTATTTGTGTAAACACAATAATTTTGGAACATCATGGACTCGATAAAGTAACAATTCCAATCCAATGTCCAATCCCATTGTCTAACATTGGTCTCAACTTCTAAAATATATGGTTGTGTGACCTAAGGGCTTTTGGTCTTGGACATTGGTTTTTCTAGGTATTGGAGACAATTTTGAGTCAATCTAACCAAACACACTATGTCCATTACTTCTTTCTTGATCAACTTCCTTCAGTTTGTGTTATTCCTTACCAACTATACTTCCATAATGGATGAGTAGATCTAATCCTATGGTTCCCATTCTGGAAATTTTATTTTCTTCAATGGAAAGAGATTGTGGATTGTACAATGGAACCTTCTCCTTTGCCATCATATTTGTTTCTTTGATTATTTTGCATAGATAATTTAATGGATTGATTTTACATCACCACCTTTCTATGATCTATTTTATATTTTCAATGAGTATTTTAGTATTTTTTGCTTAGTCTTATTGATTTTTTTTGTCGTTGTGGCTTTTCTCTCCCTTTAGGGAGAATATATTTGATTTGGTCCTTCAAAAGCAACAATGTCATATTTTCAAGTATACTACTTGAAAATACTTATTATGGGTTTATGTGTGTGTGTGTGTGTGTGAGAGAGAGAGAGAGAGAGATCCTTTAAATGGTTTTTAGGTTTGAACTTTTATTACCAACAATATGACAAATATATTATAGATTGCATTGCACTAGTTACTAAGTCATTGATATACGTTGGTTTTTCCTAGTGATTCTTTTGTTCTATGTATATGACAAGATGGGAAGGAAGGAATATAATACACTCTAATTGTTCATAGGGTTCCTACTAAACCTATATAGATTCATAGAGACACCAACAAATCTTACAAAATAAGCACACAACCATGGATCATAGAGTAGCTCCTATGGAACTCATCCATGAACCCTCATCCATTCCCCTCTATCTACAAAATACCACCTATATTGGTAGTTTCTCCACCAGCTGTAATCCAAAAACCATGGCACCTTCTCAACCAAAAGCACTCAACCCTTCAAATTTTGTTCAACAAACCTCAAGCATTGCCTAGAAAACAAAAATGTGAATATGGAAAACCTTTGAGCAAGAAAGGATCAAGCCTCCATGGGAACCACCCCTTTCTCCCCTTATAAGCAATCAAAGCAAGAACACATGTACTGAACATCAAAGTAAAGAAACACCTTTTATAAAAGATTAGCCTCGCTATATAGTATAGGTAAATTGGAAAATAAAAATCCTTATAATCACCTTAGAAAAAAGCTAAAAAGAAGCTCCATCATTACATAATGCATATACAACTACATATTTAATAGGATCTAGCCAAATGGAGAAATTGTAATAAAAAATAGCCAAAAACTAGGCTAGAATTATTACATCAATTTCTGTGCCAGATGTTTTCTTTTTGTTTTATCTCAAAACTTTAAAGGAGAGAGATAGAGTCTTAACTGGGAGATCTTGGTTTTGGGAAAGAGAAAGATTCTTCTTGAAGCCATGGTCTCTAGAATCCATTCCAACAAATGTTTATCACCACCACACCAGTGTGGGTGAGGGTTCCAAAGTCTTCCACTCCGTCTTTGAAAAGAATAAGTCTGTGAATTAATTGGGAATACCTTTGGAAAATATATTAACTCAAGTAGAAAGGAAATGAAAACTAGAGTATTCACCCATGCCAAATTAAGTATTGAACTAGATCTCAACAAAAAACTTCCAGGCAATTATTTTGGATCAAATGTTGGAGTAAGGACACTTCCATCAGTTGTAGTTCCTGTCACAACAGGACCACATTATGGAAAACAAACAAAAAAGGTAGCCCAAACAAGATAAAAAAAGAATACCCCTGTTCTAATACAACTTTGTCAATTTTCTCTATGTTTGTCTTGGTGCCTTCTAGACATTTCTTCACTATTTGCATGGAATTTCCAAACAAATCAGTGTTGAGCTCTTCAAACTTGGGTCTTGTGATCTTCATGTTAAAATCTAATCCTTTGTAGAGAAAATCAATATCTATTAGTCTCCATTGCGAAAGATAGAATTCTCTTTTCCTTCTCACATTCTAAAAGAAGTCTTCAAAGAGTCATGGCACTCATGCTCAACTTCTTCTTGATTTTTCTTTCGAATTTTTGAACATAATGACTGAAAAAATCTATTTTTCTTCACCTAAAATTTACCACCATGAAAATTTAACAATGGAGATGTCGAAGGTGCCTCCAACTAAGTTAAAAACTAGGATTTTCTTATTTTTATTGGAAGAATAAACATATGTATAAAATCCATAGGCTATAGTTGTAGTGGTGGGTTCGTTAATAATTTTCATTACACTAATACTGACAACATTTTTCGCATCTTTGGCATCCCTCCTATGGGAAATGCTAATGTATGTAGGTAGAGTGAGCCCCACATTTTTCATATCACAACCGAGGAAACCTTCAACCATCTTTTTCATTTTTATTAAAATCATAGAAGATATTTCCTCAGCTACAAACTAATTTGTCTCACCTTTGTACTCCACTTGGATGATGGGCTGACCATTGTTTCCTACATCAACAGTGAAGGGGCAGTGTATTGTGTCACTCTGTACACAAGGATCATTGTATCACCCTTAGGTGAGTCTCTTGGAAATGAAGACGAAGTTTTGGGGATTAGTTGACACCTAATTTTTGGTGGCAGCTCCAACTAATCTTTCTAATGGGGTGAAAGAAAACATGGAAGGAGTGGTTCTATTTCCCTTATCATCATTACAAATAATTTCAATTCTGCCATGCTGCCACATTGTTACCCATGAGTAAGAAGTTCCCTTATCAAGGCCAAAAGCCCAACATGCCTTAAGGAATTTTGGAGAGACATGTTCTAGCTAGCCTCAAGTGGACCCACAACCTCCATTGTGGCCTAAATACTTTTCCTTAAATTCCTAGATAGGTCATTGATTGCACTAATTTCTGAAACCATGGCTTTTGGTCTAGACTGTCTAGCCAAGATAACAACAATTTCAAATCTATCAGTTTTCATTTGAGGTTGGTGTACTACATTTTTGTGATCAAGATTTATTATGAGGACAAATAAGAGACAATAATCGTTTCTTGTGTTATGCATTAAGTATGACATGCCACGAAGAATGAAAACAACCAATCCATTATGAAGATACTAATGCTTCCCATGTGAAAGTATTGAAATATTGGTTCTAGGACGTGTTCCCCTATAATGGTTTCTTTGGCCATTCACACCATATTTTGGATAAATATTTGAGCCTTTTTATTACAAACAACTCATAATTGTGAGTGTCAAAACAAAAATGAAACAAGTTGACATAGCCATTGTGCTAGAAATGAGTTTTGGGGCCTTCATGACAATCATAAATACACAGTCGTGACAACCCATTGACTTTCTACTCACTTGAATTGAATTCATGATCGCAGATTTGTCCATTGACTAAGTTGTTATGAGAAATTCACATTCCAATTCTTCTCGAAAGGAATCATTTTCAAGGGTCACAAAATCAACAAATATGCAAAGAGATGTTGTTGTAAAAGCTAAAGCCAAGAAATCATGTTGTTTCATGTATCAGCAGGCGCATCCATACTTTGGTGGGGATATCACTTTATGTTTAAATTTCCATACTTTGAGTTTGGATTTACTTAAGCTTCGTGGTACATCCAACTGGAAATGTACTAAGGTGGAATGGACCTGTTATTCAGATCAAAGGTTAGATCTTTGCCACTATACACTAGAGGGTTTGTGATCTATGGTGGACAGGCTGCATACAAAATGATATGGTGGAACCTTAACTTCCCATGCCTTGAATTGTTCAGCATACAAATATGCTGATCCCCTATAGCATCTATATTTACAAAATGTCTTGGAAGGAAAGGCAGAGTCCCAATCATATAGACCCATATAAGTAAAAGCAAACAATTTGCAAAACATACCATTACTAGTTAGCAGAGAACCATAGTGAAGTGGCTGTCGAATCATAGACATTCATGCCTTGATATCCACCCAATAGATAAATATCACTATTATTTTGTTAACAACCATAATGTTTGTAGTTAGATTCAAAGGTACAATAAAATTCATAGATGACTAGTAAACTATAAAGGTTTTTAGTATTTTTGTGGCTCACCAGTCCTATGCCTCTTTCACATTGCTGACTTGGGCTTGAATTGTAGAGAATATATAGAGAACAAGAATATTGCACATGCAAGAGAAACTTTGGGACAAAAACTTAGTGAGACAGGGTACCCCTACACACCTACAACTTAACAATGAGGAGGAATGTAGTATGTAGATACAAATTTATACAAGCGAATCAAACAAAAAACCCCTAAAATCCAAGGGCGAACTCGGTTAGCCCCATTCCATCATTCGATAAGATCATTTGGTGCTTTCTTAAGAGCCCACAAACCTGGTCGATCGAGGGATATATTGAGAACCATCAGTCACCATTCACCCAATTGGATCAACATACAGAAGTAAGTGAAATAATAACAAACTATTCTGCCCTTCGAAGACCTAATAGAAGAGTTGGTAACCCTTCCTTATGGAGGTCAAGTACCCTGAAGCTAACCCTACCCTTGACTTCCAGGAATGTTAAAGGGTGAAATAACCCCTAACTAGTGCCATCACTGGAAATTAGGGTGATTAGAAGCAAATCCGACATGAAATCGGGGCGATGGAAGAAAATATGACTTGAAAACTAGGCGAATCGGGGCTTAAATGTTTATTTGTGCTTATTTTTCATTGGATAAAATATAATAATTATCTATTTTTTTAATTATTTTTGGGCTAACTATAGGAAAGGGGTGTAATATAAAAAATTCGCCCCTCAAAAATATAAAACCCTTAAATTTCACCCATGGGCTAAGATTCGAACCTAAGATTTTCTATGCCTACTAAGGTCCTCATGTTCAGAACTATAGCAAGAAAGTCTCAATTTGAGTTTGCCTTGGTTCAATTGAGAAAATTCGAATTTCCACACCATCAAACAACTTGGAGGCAGTTAACTTGTGTAACATGGCTCTTCTCACTCAGTTAGCTCAATAAATTCGATTTAGAGTGCTTGGACTTCAGTTAAGCATGTGTGATTGCTAAATTCTAGTAATCCAGTTCAGTTATATCCAATTGTGTTTAGTTAAACTAGTTCTAATAGGTAATGGAACCAATTGAAGGTTAGTTTTGCAATGGCACAACAGTCTAACTCAGTGATCATCCAGTTAAATGATCAATCAACTCAAAATAGCTATTGCATATGAGGAATTCACGTTCCTAAGCTCTGGTGGATATTCCAAGGAATTGTAACAAGCAATTGTAAATTAGTTTGAGCGTAAAAGTGTTGCATGCAATGAGATGATCATTTTCGGTAATTGTGTAGACAATTGGAGGAGAATTCCATAAAAATAGGGGCAAATTCCTCAGGATTTGCACAAGGAAATAGGGGCTCAAGAAGAGGCAAAAATTGACTAAGTCTGTGTTAAAGCTTCTCATTGAATAGAGAGATAGGTTATTCACTTGCATGTTGTGCTGAGAGAGGGAAAAAAATTGTAATACATTCTATATTCATGTGATTAATGCAAGGAGGCTTGAGGGGTTTTTTCCGAGTTGGGTTCCCATAGAAAAATACTATGCATGTGTGGGTTTTTTGAATGCATGTTTGTGAATATTGTTCTAAATTGTGCATTAAATTTCACAAATCAGTAGAGTAGAATTGTGTCTCTTGATTTTGGATTAAACTTCTTGAGCAGTTTCAATTATATGACCATATTTCTACATGGTATCGAAGTAGGATTCACCTTAGAACAAGAATTTCAAAGTTGTTCGTCAAGAGGTTAGAATTTACAGCTTCAGTGTAGTAGGATCTCTTCATAGTTGGGAGAATGACCTTCAATAGGTTGATATTAGAGTATGCCTTGGAAGGCAACTCAAATTTAATTACAAACTAGGATCAACTAATGCTCAGAAGCCAACCCAATGGAAGAAATATGTAGCCAACGAGAGGATAATAATCTTGGAGGGATTACGAGACCACATTGTCTCAAATATCCATGAGAAAGAAACTCCTTTTGCAACGTGGAAGGAATTGGCAGAGCTGTTCGAGAATAACAGTGGTCATAGAAAACTAGCCCTCAGAGACAAACTTCGAAATATCAAGACACAGAAGAATGATACTATTTCGCAGTATCTCCCCAGATTTACACAAGTTCGAGACGAGCTTGGAGGGGTTAGTGTGAATGTTGTAGAAAATGACTTGGTGAGCCTATCTCTTCTGGGCCTTCCCAAAAGCTGGCATAACTACCAGGATTCGGTGAACAAGAGGGAGAAACTACTGAATTGGGAACTCCTATGGTCCGATTTGGTACAAGAAGAGATCATACATGATACCATAGATGGAACCTCATCCAAGGGAGGGGATGAATAAAATTTTGCATTGGTTGGAAGATGAACAAAGGGAAAATGGAAGAAATATCAAACCAAACTTGAATCTAGCCAAGGGGGAAAGAAGAAAGACTTTTCCAAAATAAAATGCTTTAATTGTCATGAATTCGGGCGTTATGCTAGAAAGTGTCCACACAAATTTTTTAGCAAGAAGAACTCAAGAGGAGAAGCATGTGAAACTTTGGCTTCAAAATTTGAGCTAGACTTCACCCTTATCACATGCATGACCAACACTATGATGGGGAGTGTGTGGTACTTGGACTCAGGTGCCTCATTCCACATGACAGGGTGTAGAGAGTTTTTCATTGACCTGGAGGAGAAATATCTCTAGATGCATATTGAGCATGGGGATAATAGAAGGTACAATGCTACCAGGATTGGTACAATAACCTTAAAGAGGGAGTCGGGATCCCCTCTTTTCCTCAAAGATGTCATGTTTGTACTAGGCCTAAAGAAGAACCTCATCTTTGTAGTAGTTTTGGAAGACCATGGTTATGATGTGATCTTCAAAAAAGGGAAATCATTCCTGAGACACAACCACTAGATAGGTGAAGCAGATCAGGGTTCATGTGAAGAACCTGTATAAACTTGATGTGGGATGTTGTGCTGCATTAAGAAGTAAGGCATATAAAGTGCAAAGTCGTGATGTCGGTGAACTATAGCATAGGAGATTAGGCCATTTGCATCATGGAACCCTAAAAATTATGCAAAAAATAACCAATGGCCTCCCTAAAGGAGCACTTGAGTAGCAAGATGTATGCAAGGGTTGTACCTTAGGGAAGTATGTAAAATCCGCATTCCATGATTGAGATAGGAAAGTACATGCAGTCTTGGAAAGAGTCCACTTTGATGTTTGTGGACCTTTCTCGATAGCCTCCACAACCAGACATAAATATTTTGTTATTTTTATTGATGATTTCTCAAGGAAGTGTTGGATGTTCTTCATGTGGAAGAAGGATGAGAAATTCTCAAAGTTTGTAGAATTCAAGGCACTAGTTGAGAAAGAGATTGGCAAGAAGGTGAAGGCTCTCAGGAGCGAAAATGGAGGTGAGTATGTTTTGAATGACTTCAAGAATTTTTGTGCAAAAGAAGGAATTTGAAAATAACTGACGACACCCCACAACCCACAACAGAATGGGGTAGCTGAGAGAAATAACTATAAGATTATGGGATTTGCGAGAGATATGCTACATGACCAAGGTCTTCCATTGGATTTGTGGGCTGAGCCATGTAGCACAATAGTCTACTTGAAGAACCAGAGTCCTCAACAGATTCTTGGTATGATTACATTGGAGGAGGATTTCTTGGGGAGAAAGTTGGATGTGTCTCACTTCAGAATTTTTGGAGCATCTGTTTACTACCATGTCTCCAAATATTCAAGGAAGAAGCTTGAGTTAACATTAGAGTTGGGAGTTTTTTGGGTTACACCAAAACTCTACACAATTACCATGTGTACTAACCTTCCCTCATAATGACAGTTGTGTGAAGGGATGTAAAGTCTGATGAGGAGAAAGAGATGTGGTGCTCCCTTGAGATGTAACTTCAAATCCCACTAGAAGAAGAGCTTTTAGCTCCAAATCAAGAGCCTCAGGAGCAGCCTCATTAAGTTGTGGAGTAGCCACAAATGGAGGAACAAAGAGGAGGCAAAGTGGAGACATCCACTAAATCACAAACCTCCAGAGAAGGTAGGAAAAGAACTACCGAAGTTGATAGACTGATGCAGGATTTGAGGGAGAATGTGGGAGCTCCTTCAAATTTTCATAGACAAAGGAGGTCAACTAAGAGGCACATTGGCTACATGGCTCTAATGAATGAGCTTGTAGAGATTGTGCCATCCTCTTTTGAGGTAGCAGTTGAGAAACCTGTTTGGGTTGATGCAATGGTGGAAGAATACATATCCATCATGAAGAAAAATGCTTGGGAAGTGGTCCCAAGACCGACAAATAAATCAGTTGTGGGTTCAAGATGGATCTAAGGCTAAGCATGTAATAGAAAAAAACATAGATAAGTATAAGGCAAAATTTGTGGCCAAAGGTTTCTCTCAAGTTGATGGAATTGACTATGAGGAAACCTTTGCTCTTGTAGCAAGGTATTCATCCATTAGATTAATTCTTGCACTAGTTGCACAGATGGGGTGGAGGATCCACCAGATGGATGTAAAAACAATTCTCAATGGTGTTATTGAGGAGGAAGTGTACATCGAGAAACCAGAAGGTTTTGAGACATTTGTTTTGGTCTCATCTGTGCAGACTTATGAGAGCATTGTACAGTCTCAGATGGGCACCCCGAGCCTGTTACACTAGGATCGACAGTTATCTCATTGGTTTGGGCTTCACCAAAAGGGAAGCAAATGCAAACCTATATCATATTTTGGTAGAAGTTAAATTGGTTATCATTTTTTTTATATGTAGATGATTTAATATTAACAGTTGATGAGTAATCGATCAACTCTTGCAAGGAGTAACTTGCAAGGGAATTTGAGATGATGGACATGGGTCTTATGCACTATTTCCTAGGGCTAGAAGTATGGAAAGGACTTGGTGAATTGTTTGTGTCTCAAGGCAAGTGTGCAAATGAGATATTGCAAATATTTTGCATGGAGAGTTGTAAGCCCATGGAGACACCTCTGGCAACCAACTGGAGGAAAGAGAATGCCACTTCAGATGAAGAGGTTGATGCTACCATTTACAGGTAGATAGTGGGTTCATTGATGTATCTCATGAACATGTGACCATATATGTGTTATGCAGTTAACCAACTGGGCCAACCTATGGTTATGCCAACCAAATTGTATTGGAAGGCATCGAAGCATGCCTTACAGTACCTAACAGGCACTACCCAGTAAGGATTATGATATAAACGAACAAAGGGAGTGAATTTGTGTGGATTCACAAATGAAGATTTGGTAGGGAGTCCATCTAATCGAAATAGTACATTAGGTGGAATTTTTAGTGTTGGGTCCATAATTATTTCCTGGTATAGAAGGAAGAAAATATCTATGGCGCTTAGCTCGACAGAAGAAAAATACATGGTTGCAAGTTAAGAAAAATGTGAGGTGATTTGGATGAGAAAGATACTTGTGGGACTATTTGGTCAAATGATGGATCTAAATGTGATATATTGTGATAATCATAGTTGCATTAAGCTTTCTGAGAATCTGGTATTTCACGATCAATCCAAGCATATAGATATTCAATATCATCATTTATGGGACTATGTGCAGAGGTAGATAATGTTGCTACAATAGATTCCGACAGAGGAATAAGATGTTGACATCTTGACAAAGGATTTATCAAGACAGAAGTTCAGATTCCATTGGTGCAGGATAGGGGTTGTTAATAATCCCTTTCTTGCTAAGAGGGAGTGTTGAGAAGTGTAGCAAGAAAGTATCAATTTGACTTTGCCTTGGTTAAATTGAGAAAATTCGAATTTCCACATCAACAAACAACTTGGAGGTAGTTAACTTGTGTGACATGGCTCTTGTCACTCCATTATCTTAGTAAATTCAAGTTACAGAGCTTGGAGTTAAGTTAAGCATGTGTGATTTCTAAATTATAGTAATCCAGTTCAGTTATATCTAGTTGTGTTCAGTTAAACTAGTTCTAATAGTTAATGAAACTAGTGGAAGGTCAGTTTTGCAGTGGGACAACAATATAACTTAGTGATAATCCAGTTAACTGAACAATCAACTCAAAATAGCTAGTGAATGCAAGGAAATCAAGTTCCTCAGCTGTGGTGGAGATTCTGAGGTAGTGTAACAAGAAATTGTAAACTTGTTTGAGTGTACATGTGTTGCATGCAGTCAGATGATCATTCCTTGGGAATTGTATAATCAATTGGAGGAAATTTCCTAAAAAATAGGTGCTAATTCCTCATGATTTTCGCAAGGAAATAGGGGCTTAAGCAAAGGTAGGAATTTACTAAGTCTGGGTCATAGCTTCTCATTGAATAGAGAGATAGGTTATTCACTTGCAAATTGTGCTCAGAGCGGGCAAGCAATTGTAATACATTCTCTATTCATCTAATTAATGCAAGGAGGCTTGAGGGTTTTTTTCCCAGTTATGTTCCCCTAGAAAAATAATGTGCATGTGTGGTTTTTCTTATTGCATGTTTGCGGATGTTGTTTTAAATTGAATTAAATTCTGCAGATCAATCTTGATTTTTGAATAAATTATTGAGCAGTTGCAATTATATCACCATATTTCTACACCTCTTGTGCTTAAACCTGAGACAAATGTTGCTAATGATTCCATTGAACCCATGGACCCCTTGGATCCTCCTCCATGTGATCCCCCTACCAAGAAGATACCACTTTGGACTTGTGATACCTTATAGGATGCTGAAGGACATACCGCTACCAGAGGAACTTTTAGAGAAAGTAAGAAGCCATGTCGATACCAAAGTTATGATGTGGCTATGAGCTCCATCATACTAGCCAAACCACACACCTTTGAATAATTAGTGAAAGAGAAGGTCTGGAAGGATGCTATGGCCGAAGATCACAAATCTATTATGAAGAATGATGTGTGGGAAGTGGTTCCAAGACCTAAAGGGAAGTCTGTTGTGACTTCTAAATGGTTGTACACAATCATGTAGCTTTTAACCCGATACAAAAATTACCTGCATACGAATTCTAAAACACAGAAAATAAACAATCCAAGAGCATAACACATAAAACACATATACACAGAGATTTTTGCTTGGATCCCAAAACCAGGACCACCAACTTGATTTTTCATTATGTTCCTTTCAATGTTACAATACATATTTATACATGCCGAAGCATCTAATACCATGGACCGAAAACCATTGTGTCCAAAACCATGGACCAAAAACCATCGAGTCCAAAACCATGGACTGAAAACCATCACGTCCAAAACCATGTGTGAAAAACATGCACAAAACCATAGGTAGGTCTGCCCAACCTAATATAGGTTCCAAAACAAAATTTTCCAGGGCGCTACCCCGGACCCCATAGAGTGGGGTTACCTGCACCTCTCAAACTCCTTGTGACTCCCCCCACTACGCAATCGGTGCAACAAAGGGGGGGCTTCGCCCCCCTCCTAACCCCTCGGTTAACTACGTGGGCTAGTCGTGGAAAGACTAAAACACAACCCAACATTCTCCCACTTGTTGTTTTATTTCCACAGGGGGCCACAAGAGAGCTTAGTTATTTATCCCGCCCTGCAACGCCCATTATTTCTCTACATCAATAGAACTTCTCAGAGCTTGCATATTTTGTCAATGCATCTGCAGTATTCTTCAAAGTGTCCACCTTTACCAGCAACACCTTTTCGTATTCTATCATATCCCTCACAAAGTGATATTGAACATCAATGTGCTTTTTCTTTGAATGGTAAGTAGGGTGCTTTGCCAAGAAAATTGCACTTTAGCTGTCACAGTCTATCCTTATAGCTCCCTGTACTAACCCCATACTTGAACAAAATCTCTGCAACCAAACTGCTTCCTTACTTGCATGAGTGGCTGCCATGTATTCTGCCTCTGTAGTTGATAGTGCCACTACATATTGTTTCTTACTCATCCAACTAACTGCACCTCCAAATAGGTTAAACACATACCCACTTGTAGATCTTCTCTGATCCAGATCTCCTACCTAGTACGCATCAACAAAGCCACGGATATCCAAAACTCTGTCCAATCCTAGTCTTCCTTGGTAGCACAAACCATAATCACTAGTACCATGCAAATACCTGAAAACCCACTTCATTGTTGTCCAATGATGCTTCCCTGGTTTTGACATAAACCTGCTCAATACTGCCACTGCATGTGCAATGTCTAGTATAGTGCAAACCATCACATAATCAAGCTATCGACTGCACTTGCATATGGAACATGGGACATATCCTCTTCCTCTTCTTGTGCCTTGGGACACTGTTTAGCAGATAACTTTACACCTATAGGAATAGGAACCTTCACTGGTTTACTATCCTGCATATTAAACCTCTGCAATATTGTCTCGACATACTTCCTCTGGTTTAACCATAGCTTCCTCTTTTCCTGATCTCTTTTAATTTCCATGCCCAAAATATAGTTTTCAGCACCAAGACATTTCAGTGTCGAATTTGGAGGACAATGGGCTTCAAATCCTAGAATAATTTTTTGCCATTTCCAACCAAGCAGCATATAATCCACAATACAAGACATTGATAAATAACATGGTCACCAATTAATTTAAAATACACACAGTGATCTTCTTTGCTTCTAATGAAGCCAAGTCACATATAAATGTATCAAATTTCTGATACCACATCCTTGGTGACTATTTTAACCCATACAGAGACTTCTTTAACTTGCATACTAGTTCTTTCTTACCCTTCACCGCAAAGCCTTTAGGTTTCTTCATGTAGATTTCCTCTTCGAGATCCCCGTGAAGAAATATTGTCTTCACATCCATCTGTTTTGCCTCAAAATCAAAAGCAACAACAACAGATAAAAGTAATCTAATAGAAGTTACCTTAGAAATATGAGAAAAAATATCACCAAAATCAATTCCCAACACCTGGGAATAACCTTTTTCTACCAACCGAGCTTTGTATTTCTCCACCTTTCCTTTTGCATTTGTCTTCTTCTTGAAAACCCATTTGTTGCCAATGGGTTTCCTTC
>APFE030840786.1:98690-111406 GCA_000404065.3 Pinus taeda | reverse complement strand
CTAGTGATGGAACCTTCATAGGTCCAAACACATCACTGTGCACAAGCTCTAATATCTGTTTTGCCCTCTTACCACCAGAGGGAAAACTCACCCGATTTTGCTTCCCATATACACAATTTTCACAGAAATCAAAATCTAGAGAGTTATTACTCATATCTTCTACCATACCTTTACCATGAAGTATTCGAAGGCCCTTCTCTCCAATATGTCCAAGCCTTTGATGCCACAGCATGGTCTTCTCTCTAGAGACCACTAGTTTTTCTGCTCCACTTTAAAGAACCACCGAATTGTTGCACCCATCAACAACAGTGCTACCTTTCAGCTTGTACAAAGCTCCAATCCAAACTCCTCGCATCAATGCCAGTGTTTCCTGAACTATCTTGTAGGTATCCTTCTCGAACACTGTTTTTACACCTGCATCATCTAGCTTGCTTATAGAAATCAAATTTTTGGCTAATGCAAGAATATGGAGAACACCTGGAAGTGTTCTAACCCTTCCACCTTGCAACTTCAACTTTACTTTTCCACGACCAACGATTAGCCTTCCTATCATCCCCTAAGAAGACATCACCACCATCATATTTCTCATACTTGTAGAACCACTCTCTATGGGGAGTGAAGTAAAAGGATGCAACTAAGTCAATCAACCATGCCTCGTGATCTACATGTGTACTTGAAGAATCCAAGTACACATCCCCACCTTCTTTTGAGGTGGTTTTCACCTCTGCAAAAGGAGCATCATCAGATCCCTTTCCTTTATCAGGGGCTTTAGATTTACAGTCCCTTTTGTAGTGCCCTTCCTTTCCGCATTTCCAGCACACCACCTTTACAGGTTTTCTTGCAGATTTAAATCTCCCTCTAGATTTAGATCTCCCACTCGATGACTTATTTTTGTTTCTGTTATGGGGCCATCCTCATACACACAAGGCATCACCATTCTGGCTCTCCATATTTTTCCGTCTCATCTCCTCCATCAGCAAGGATGAGACTATTTTATCAATCTGCAAGGTAGTTGCATTGCTACCTATTGCAATAACTAGACTATCCCACGAATCTGGTAGAGAACACAACAAACTAATGCACTTATCTTCATCTAAAATTTGGATATCAACAGATAATAACTAACTTACCACAGTATTAAACGCATTCAGATGCTCTGTCACTGAGTCTCCATATTTCATCCTCGGGTTATACAGCTTTTTCTGTAGGAACAATTTATTCACCGGAGACTTAGATTGGTACATAGTCCCTAACTTGTCCCACAAAGCCTTCACCGTAGCTTCCCCTAATACATTTAGCAATACTGAATCTGAGACACACAATTGTATTGTGCTCTTTTCCTTCCGATCCAACTTCTTCCATCCTTCATCAGACACTCCCGTTGGTTTAGTACCTAGATCTACCACGATCCACTGATCTTTATCCACCAATAGATCCTCGATCTTGAGTTTCCACAACTCAAAACTCTGACCATTAAATTTGTCGATCTCTATCTTTCCATTGCTTGCCATCTTCTTTCACCACCATAATCGATCCCACAGATCTCCCACTGAACAGGGTCTACCACAGGCCCGAGTGAAACCCCTCTGTAACAAAGACATCCCCTTGAAGCCAAAATAGCTCTGATACCAAATGTAGGTTTTAAAATCGTAAAGAAATTACCTGCATATAAATTCTAAAACACAGAAAATAAACAATGCAAGAGCATAACACATAAAACACATATACACAGAGATTTTCCCCTAGATCCAAAACTGGGACTACCAGCTTGATTTTTAATTATGTTCCTTTCAATGTTACAATACATATCTATACATGCTGAAGCATACAATACCATGGACCGAAAACCATTGTGTCCAAAACCATGGACCGAAAACCATCGTGTCCAACACCATGTGTGAAAAAACTGCACCCCTCAAACCTCCTGTGACTCCCCCCGCTATGCAATCGGTGCAACAAAGGGGGGCCTCGTCCCCCTCCTAACCCCTCGGTTAAATACATGGGCTAGTCGTGGAAAGAATATAACACAACCCAACATTAAGCATGGAGAAAATTAAAGCATCCAAAAATGTAAGGCAAGGTTCATGGCTAGAGGTTTCTCCAAGAAAGAGGGAGAATATTATGATGACATATTTTCACTAGTTTCCCACTACACTACCATTAGATCTAATGTGGCTGTAGCTACTAGCCATGGATGGAGTCTTCACTAGATGGATGTGAAGACCACGTTTCTTCATGAGATACTCCATGAAGAAGTGTATGTTGAGAAACTATAGGGATTTGAAGTAAAGGACAAGAAGAGTCATGTGTGACGACTGAAGAAGGCTCTCTATTTATTGAAGAAATCCCTTAGGGCTTGGTATTCCCATATTGATAGCTACCTGATGAAGCTTGGATTCAAAAGAATCAATTTTGACTCGAACCTATACTTTAGAGTTGTACAAGGTATGCTCCTATTTTTTGTTTTATATGTTGACAACTTATTCTTGATAGGTAGTGAGCCTCTAATGCTCGAGTGCAAGAGGGATTTGGTCTCTGAATTTGAAATGAAAGACCTCATATTGATGCACTATTTCCTGGGCTTAGAGGTGTGGCAAAGATCTGGTGAGATTTCTCTTTTATAAGGGAAATATGTGGTGAAACTGTTAGAAAGATTTAGAATGGTATAATGCAAGTACATGGCCAAAATGATGGATATGAACTTTAAGAAGTTGTGTGGAGAAGCTGCAGGATCTAACTTGGTTAATCCCTTTGAGTATCAATAGTTGATGGGGGCAGTGATGTTCTTAGTGAACACCTATTTGAACATAGTTTTGCAATTAACACTCAGAGTCAATTTATGATTGAGTCTCTTCATGCACACTGGGTTGCTGCTAAGCATGTGATGAGATATTTACATGGGATGATTAATATTGGTTTGAGATATACTGTCAGAGATGTGAGACTACATGGTTACACTGATGCTAACTGGCCTATAAATGTTATCAACAGGAAGAGCACAATAGGGTGTTATTTTAGCCTTAGATATAACTTGATATCTTGGATGAGAAAGAAGCAGAAGTATGTTTCCCTTAGCATGACTAAGGATAAGTACATTGCTGCTCCCATGGCTAGATGTGAGGCAGTATGGTTGAGGAAGCTCTTTGGAGACCTATTTGAGTGGGTTCTAGATACAACAATGATATATTGTGACAACAAGAGTGGAATTTGATTGGCAGGGAATCCCATGTTACATGACAATTCCAAGCATATTTAGATTAGATATCACTATATTTGATACATGGTGTAGAGAGGAGCCATAAGAATCCATCACATTTTGATTGACGAGCAGATACCGTATATTCTTAAGAAGGCTTTGTCGAAAGGGAAGTTCTTGGTATTTACAGAGTAGCTTAGACTGATGGATGTGACCTTCCCGGGAAAGGGTCATGGCTGATCAAAGACACTGAGCTATGATCTTCCCCCCTGTTTGAGCTCCCACAAAGAGGAATTGAGGCGAAGAGCTCCTAGGGTTGAGGGAACTCTAGACAATAGGATAGTTGTGATCCTTACCTCATGGTGTGTAGTACCATTCCTATTGTTTAATAATAATATAAATTTTATCCTTACCTTTCATGATAAGTAGTATCTTGCCTATTGTCACTTTTGGGGCTTGATAGAGTATACCCCTGTTGGCATCCTACCCACAAAATGGGCTTGTTGGGATTGCCACCCATCTGGCCAATGGGAGAGGGGACATGAGATAGTTGTGATCCTTACCATTTATTGTAAGTGGTATCTTGCTCAAGTGAAGTGATGGAAGTGTTCTATCATTGACTCTTGAGGGTCTGTTGGAAATATTGAGAGGCGGGGTGAATCAATATTTCTTTTTCCGACTATTGTTTTACCAGTTAAAACATATATATTCAGAACAAAAGATGAACAACAAGAATAAATGCTTTTATTAATATAAATTGTGCAGTAAAATAGATATAATATATAGATGGTTTCAATCAATTGCCAAGCTCCAACTCGGACTTTAGTGAGGCTCCAACCTCCAGAGAACCAACTCTATTTCGCCAAGACACCAATCTTAGACTTAGGAGCACCAACTCCCAAGGAATTCAATCCTTCCAGTTCCTAAGACACCAGTCCCAAAGACTACAATCCTTCCTACTTCTGAGGCATCAACCCCAAGGACTCCAATCCTTCTTACTTCTAAGGGCATCAACCCCAAGGACTCCTATCCTTCTTGCTTTTGAGGCACCAGCCCCAAGGACTCCAATCCTACTTACTTTTGAGGCACCAGCCCCAAGGGTTCTGACCAAATCTTGTCAAAGAACATTTGATAGTAATGTTCTGCTCCCAGAACTCTTCTATACTGAGTTCTATCTGTTTATAGCTTCATTGTAGTCTCCATGCTACAACATCAATGATAGCCATTATTCTTATGAAGTAGTCTTCCCAATTCTTCATACTGCCCACACAGAGTGTTCAGTACCCTTCATGACTTCTGATAATGTCTTCACATAGCTTTAGTCAATCTATTGTTAGTTGCACTAAGCTCCGCATAAAGAACAACTTTCTATTTAAGCTTATGTTCTCTGCTAGCTACTTCTCCCCTTTGACTGTCTGCTGTCCTGTTGGCCCTTCGGCCCTATTTCTATTCTGTTGGATCCTCTCGCTGCCTTTGTCTCCTCCAACTTATTTTCCACAGCCTTCAACAACATAAAAAACAACATTCTCTTCTTTTCCTATATTTTATTCATTCCTCATGCCTCTGTCTGTCAGTTTCCTCTCTTCGTTGGCCCTCTGGCTTCCTCCTCAGTCTCTGTGGTTTCCTCTATCTCTTCGTGCTCGCCAGCACTCTTGAGACACAATACTTCTTAAGAGAGGTCCACAAATGCACAGAGAAATCATGTCTTACGTTAAACTGTAACAACGCTCCTTTTTACAATAATTACAGGCACACACAGAGACAACATTGTTTAACGGACAACCACGTCCCAATCACAATCACAATCGGCTTGATTCAACCTCCTGAACTATAGTTCATGCCTCCTGAACTATCGAGAGCGTTATTGTATTACATTTCTGCCTTAAAGGCCTACGCACACAAATATCAGAGAGATTCTTTTTTTATTTTCAAATTCACGAGTCGTGAACTGTTATTTCTTCGTAATATAAATGCCCAAGATCAATCCATTAAATGAAGCGTCTTAGCTCATATATATATATATATAATACTATATATTATATATATATTATATATATATATAATATATTATATATATGACTTTTGCAAGTCACCAAAGGACATGTTCCTTGGGAGGAGGGGCCGACTTATGAGATTTTCTCATTTAAAATATACAACTCGAAGAGTCTTCCATTATAGACTTATTGCGCATGGAACCCATATAAACGCGGTATACCCATATGGCGGTCCCACATGCCACGTCATCCTTTTATCGCAATCGCCATTTTTGGAGGTTCTTCTACAAGTCGGGCCTAAAGCATTGCTGATGGACAATGGCCGATACCAGATGCGATATTATATTAAACTATTTATAATAGGTCCATCGGGTCCACAGTTTTATCACAATCGGCGCTTTCATGTGGCAAGGCTTTATAGCTTGAGATATAGTGATGGAGGAGATATAATAGGATCATCAGGTCTGCAATTGTATATCGCAATCGGAGGTTTCAAGGATGATAGCCCTTCATAACTTGCGATGTGGTATTCCTTAGCAATCCTCCACCATTGATCTCTTCAAATCTAACGGTCCCGACTTAACCCAGTTAACATTGAACATGGATACACAAAGTCATGACTCTCCACTCTTTACTTCTTGCTCCTATGGCTTATGATATGTTAACTCCTCCGTTAACATTGTTCCGTTGTGTCCTCCGCTCTTCCTCTATGCTCCTCTGATCGGTCTTCCTTTGGAGCTCCTGTAGCACTGATAGCTTGTTAATGCATATATATATGGGTTTTGGCCTCCGATAGCTATTAATGCATATATAGATGTGTTTTGGCCTCCAATAGCTCCCAATTGTGTAATCTGCTTCCTCTGATGGCTCTGTTTTGGCATATATATATGCACAGTTCTGCTCGCTATGTTTGCTCCTGTAGCTCTGAGAACTCAGTTTTGGCATATATATATATATCTATATCTATATCTATATATATAAATATTAATATAAATATATATATAGATATATATATGGCTCCTCCTGTAGCTCCTCTTGCTCCAATGTGGCTCCTCTGACTTGGCAGTGTCTTTCAAAGACCTCCTTGCATATATGAATGCCTCTCTTGCTCTGATATTTTGTGATATGCTTTGATCTGCCTCCTTTGGTAACTCCTCTTATTTATGGTTTGGCTATCCTGATGGCCTTGCTCCTGTCTCTTTATGGATCTGCTCTACTTCCCCTTGGCTTCATATCGTCATCTAGTATCTAGAATATTTCCATATTGATATCTAGAATATTGCCATATTGACATCAATGACAACTTAGGTCAACAGGGTCAAGGTGGGAAGATCATCGGATAATAGGATAACTATGATACTTACGTGATGGTAAGTAGTATCCTGCTTATTGTCCTGGATATAGGGTGGAAGTCAAAGCTCCCCTATGATTATTCTTCTTCTTTAGATTTGATAATTTTCAATGAATAAGAAAAGATGAGTAGAGATGATATATGACTTAGTTCAATGATGATGATAACAAGACATTTAAGATGAGATTCATAATCTATTCAATATTTCCTCCCTAGATGAGAGGGAGTGTTAAATTTTGGTAGCTTAGGGAGAAATTCCATCCTTTGGGAAGGATTCCTTATCCAAATAAGACCCTTCTCGCCCTTAGAATAATTTAATTTGGTTAAGGAAAATATTATTTTTAATGAGAATCCCACATATGCACAAAAGTAAAATTCGACCTCGGCAAGGAAAAACCACCTCATGAACCACATATAAATACACATCATGTCACATTACTTGGAGCTCATTCATCGAACATCAAATATTCTCTTGGATGGTTCATATAACAATGAAATTGTGGGTTTGAGGTGACATGTGTGAAGGAGAGAGAGGGAGAATCTGTTGATTGAGTTTGAATTTTGTTTGGCACTGTTTGACCAATATTTAATTGGGAAGGTTTTGACTTGTTTTAACTTGGTTTGGATCTATTCCTTGAGCCCAAATTTAGGAGAGAGAAGGCCAAAAATTTATGGGTACTTTGACCACCTTTGATCGCGAGATTGAGTCACCTTTGACTGCAAATTTTCTAAAGTGTGACTGTAGGGATTATCTCTCTTTTGACAGAGATTTTCTTGTCTATTTTGACTAGACTTTGAATATTAAAGAAGGAAACATCTTTTGACTATTGACTAATTTGATTTGGAGGGCTATTGACCATTACTGGTTAGGGCTGCTACTGCTACTATTAACTTTGACCAAAATTGCAGATTTGACTAGTTGATCAGATTTGACTTTTGGGCTCGTCTTTGATTGGATATTGGTTGGTTGAATTTTGGATAGTCAAATATTTGACTTTGACTCTTTGTTGACTCAACTCGAACATTGTATCTCCTTTTTGAACATTTAATGACAATCTAATATAAGAAGAATGTGGAAAGGGTATTCCCCCTTCTGGGGTTTTTTTTTTCTGGTCTTTGACCAAATACTATGTCTCTCTTGTTCTTAGCTGTCTTCTATTGTGGATTGGTTTAATTTTCTATCTACAATAACTTATTATCGCTGGAATATTGAATTATATTGGATAAATTGATTGCTAATTGAAGATGAATTGGTATAAGTGATTGTGCTAAGCATAGAACACTAGAAAATTAACACACTGTGCCTTCAAAACAATAACATTTCATGTCCCCAACCTACCATCCTATTTTAAATGTGTCTAGAGGTTCTTATATACAAGAAAGTTTAATAACAATTTGCATAACTTCCTTGTGAAATTATGATGCATAATAAAAAGGAAAATCATTTTTGAAAACATTTTGGTTTTTCAAAGATAGATTTAAAGCTTAGTCTTCCTCTTCAACTTGGAACCAACTATTAAGGCCTCTTGGATTTTGAAAAATTGTAATGGTTTCCTCAAATTAATATCATATTTAATTTTTTGTTGAATTATTTTTTCCCAAATTTTTAATCCATTGTAATTAATTCCCTACATCACACAAATGAGAATTAGTCTTAATAATTACAAAATAACTTATAAACGAAGTGCAGTAAATGCATTTTCCTTACCTCACTTTGTTAATGTGTTCTAAAAATAATTTGAGGAAAAATATTTGTGTAAAACAACATTTACCTACCTTATGTTTCTTTGCAAATTGATTTAATTATTTTCTTGGTTTGACCCTAGAGTAAACCTTGATAAATTTCTTCAAATTATAATAAAAACCTTAAAATCTAAAGTGTATTTCATGATTGAATTTAATTTTTCACATAGAAAATGAAAACCCAGCCAGGGAAATTAATATATTCGAATTCAAGCTTCTTTGATCCATAACTTGTTGATATATGAAGATTTTCGGAAAAAATCACATTGAAAATATTTGGTCGACGCATTTCGAACCAACCAATGTGGTTCATCTTCAGGACAAGATAAACCACACTGGTTGGTTTGAAACGCGTTGACCAAATATTTTCAATGTGATTTCTTCCGAAAATCTTCATATATCAAAAACTTAACATAGTTAAATAAACTCATTTGAAAGTAAATAAACATTAAACGGAATACTAATCCAGGTGGATATTGGTGGCCACCTGGATTAGTATTCCACTTATGTTTATTTGGGAAAACTAGGATCAACATGGGTCCATGGACCAATTTTGCTCATCCCAAAGTTGTAGTCCTTGAATAGATCTTTCTAACGAGGTATTGTGCGTGTTAAACAGAGATCGTATGCCAAAGTTACGACCCCGAGCAATTGATGTACCAATTTACCCAAAACAGGGCCCATAGTTTGGCGCTTCATCTCCTAGGGTTAGGTTTTTGGATGTTTAGGGTTTTCCATTGTTTCTCAACAATAAATAGGCCTTCGAGCCTCATTGTAAGACAATTCAGAGGGTAGTCGCCACATCTCTTCTCAGAGATAAGATACCATCGCACGAGCTAGTTTATTTCCATTTCTATTTGTAAGCATATTTTAGTATTTTACATCAACGAAATGAAGTATTATTTCTGTTGCATCTTTGTATTTATGGTTATATCTATGATTTGTTGCATTCCTATTTAAATTTGGATCAGTCGTATCAGAGCGCTCTTCTCTTTCTCTGTTTTTCTTTGCATGTCTCCAACGAGGTCGGGGTATAAGGAGTTAAGGCTTGAACTAGTCGAACCTCTGCAAGACCAGCCTCGCAAATCCCAACGGCCTCCCATGGAAGATGAAAATAAAGATGAGGGGCAGGAGATCCTATCAAAATCTTGCTCGAAGAGGCCCTCGAGTGATAAAGGAATGCAATGATGGACAACTTTTCCCAGATCCTTCAGCACCTAGCCAGGGGCGACACATCTACTTCCAGCAACTACTCTAGAAGCACCACACCCTTTAAGGTACAAGTTAACTTTGACATTCCCATATTTGAGGGTCAGATAAATGCAAACACTGTAGATAAATGGTTAAATCTTCTAGAAGGGTATTTTTCTGTCTATGATTTTTCCAGTCAGGAAAAGATTACTTTTGCTCTTCTCAAAGTTGGCCCCCACATTAAGGACTGGTGGGAAACCTACTACAAGTAGAAGGATGAAAGTATGACATCACTATTTTCATCCACACCCACTTGGAATGCATTACGGAATGCCATCAAGGAGCAGTACTACCCTGTCAAAATCTATGAGGATAAATACATAAAATTGTTGGAAATACTGAGAGGGGGGGTGAATCAATATTTATTATTTTTTGTTCTAGTGATTGCCAAAAGCATATATAGATATGTATATGTATACACAGAACACAGAGATCAATAATCGAAATAAATGCTTTTATTAAAACTCAAGATAGTGCAATGAAATAAATACAATATAAGTATAAATCTGATTGTGAATTAGTTGCCAAGCTCCAACTTGGACTTCAGTGAGGCTCCAACCTCCAGAGCACCAACTCCTTTTTGCAGTGGTTCTGCACTTAGGAGCACCTACCCCCAATGAATTCAGTCCTGTTCAATTCTGAGGCTCCAACCTCTTAGGCTCCAACCCAACTTTGGTATACACTGGTATGCTGTTGCACTCTATTCAGCTTCCGCTGCTTCTGCTACCCCTTTTGCCTCTACTACTTCCACTATCTCATACTCAGGGTATTCAACACAACAACCGCGCATTTCGTTCTCTGTTTTTTTGTTTTTATACATTCTCATGCCTTTGTCCATTCATTTGCGCTTGCTCGCTGGCTCTTTGGCTTCCTCCTCGCTCGCTTGAGCTTCGGCTTCCTCAACGCTCGCTCGACCTTCTGGCTTCCCTTCTCCATTCACTTTAGCTTCCTATGCCACGTCATCCTTTTATCACAATCACCGCTTTCAAAGGTTCGCACATAACACAGTCGATTCCCCTGCTGGACGCGATATTATATAAACTGTAGTTGATATTCTCGTCGGGTCCGCAACCTTATCGCAATCGGCGATCGCAAGGAAAGGGCCGCTTAACACTGTGTTCCCTCTGCTCTGAATTCCCGATGTGATAATCGCTATCGGCGATCGCAATGGTCCACTTGACACTTCATGACTTCTGCTCCTGATGTGTCGGATGCGATATAACAATAAACAGAAGTTAATATACCTATCGGGTCCACAACCTTATCGCAATCGGGGGTTGCCCTTGGCGGAGGTCCGATGCGATATCGCTATCGGTGATCGCAAGTCGCACAGGGTCAGGTCCGATGTGATATCGCTATCGACGATCGCAAGTAGCATATGGTCAGGGCCTTACACACTTATGATACCTGCTCCGAAATGCCGATGTGATAATCGCTATCGCAAATCGCAAAGGTTCAGGGCTCGACGACTTGTGATGTAGCAACAGATGCGATAGTTGTTAATGCATATATAGATGGGTTTTGCCTCCGATAGCTCCCGATTGTGTAATCTGCTTCCTCTGATGGTTCTATTTTGGCTATGTTTGTTGTGGTGGCAGTTGCACGCATACATGTGATAGTTGTTAAATGCATGTGTATAAGCTCTCTGATCGCTGTTTGCGTCCTCTGTTGCTTCGATGGCTTTCTGCGTCAGCTATTTGCTCTGTCTACACCTCTGTTGCTCCGATCGCTTTGCTTGTAGCTGTTACCTGCATACATATAAGTTCTCTGATGACTTATTTTCATGCCTCCATTGGCTCTGTCAGCTCTTTGTGCCGTTTGCTCCTCTAGTGGCTCCTCTTCCTTGGTTGTCTCCTTCCTTGAATATTCCCATATTGACATCAATGAAAATTTGTGTCCAACAATCTCCCCCTTTTTTATTGATGGCAATATTCTTCTGCTCTCTCCCCCTTTGACATCAATGGCAAAGGAATGCATATGGATTCCCCCTATCAAACTGCTCCCCCTGTCCTACTACATCTTTATGAATGGACTTGAGTGATGATAAAGAAATAACCCCCATCTTTTGACGCAGATGTTCGAATGCTTCTCGAGGAAGAGGTTTTGTGAAAATATCAGCTATCTGCTCCTTAGTACTGATATATTCTAGGACAACATTTTGTTCAGCTACTTGCTCACGGAGGAAATGATACTTGATTGGTATATGTTTGGTTCTTGAGTGCATCACTAGATTTTTGCTGAGACTGATAGCACTTGTGTTGTCACAATGGATGGTAATTGGTTGATCTGTACATATGTCGAGATCTTTTAAAGCTTCCTTCATCCATAGTATCTGAGTACAATAGTCTGCTGCAGCAATATAATCGGCTTCGGTTGTGGATAATGATATGGATGACTATTTTTTGCTGAGCCAGGATACCAAACAGTCTCCTAGGAAGAATGCATTTCCACTAGTACTTTTCCGATCATCTATACTTCCAGCCCAATTAGCGTCGCTGTATGCAATTACAGTCAGTGTTGAGTTCTTTGGGTACCAAAGACCGAAATCAAAAGTTCCCTTCAGATATCTGAGAATTCTTTTTACAGTTAATAAATGGGATTGTTTGGGAGCAGATTGAAATCTTCCCACCATTCCTACTGCTTGCATTATGTCTGGTCGTATAGCTGTTAAGTATAGAAGGGCTCCAATCATTGACTTGTAATGAGTTGCATCTACTAGAGGGGAATCATCATCTTTGCTCAATTTGCAGGTTGTGGTCATAGGTGTGCTCACAGGTGCACAGTCCTCCATTCCATATTTTTCGAGCATGTCTTTTAGATATTTGGCTTGAGATATACACAATCCTGCTCTGGTTTGAGATACTTGAAGTCCAAGGAAGTGGGACAACTCTCCTATCATTGACATCTCAAACTCTTTTTCCATGCTTTGAGAAAATTCATGGCTCATTTCATCATTATTACTAGAAAAAATTAGATCATCGATATAAACAAGAGTAACTAGTAACTTCCCTTGATCTGTCTTTATGTATAGATTGCTTCCATCCAGGGGTTAAATTTGACGCCCATATGCCCGTATTTCACATTTTTACCCGTAAAATACGTTTTAATCTAAAACCTCCACGTCATGCTCAACTTGCCATTCATTTTCAAAAACGTCATATTGATGTTCATGTTAAAAAAA